>JANSMH010000043.1:0-128806 GCA_029299595.1 Grosmannia serpens
GGGGGGGGGGTGGGGGCGGGGGGGGGGGGGCGGGGGGGGGGGGGGGGGGGGGGGGGGGGGGGGGGGGGGGGGGGGGGGGTGGGGGGGGGGGGGGGGGGGGGGGGGGGGGGGGGGCGGGGGGGGGGGGGGGGGGGGGGGGGGGGGGGGGGGGGGTTTGATTTTGAGGGTACAAATAAGATACATAGACATATACGAGATACTCGCAAGATACGTACACAGCCAGAGTCGATTCCACAGTACGGACAGTGTGCATGGCACCCGCACTGTTCTTACACGTCTGCTTCTCCGGAGCGCGGGTGTGGACACCAGGGGAACGCGTCGTGCTCCTAGCCTACCACTCTATACCACCCACACTTCTCCACCCCCTGGCCCAGAGGCGCCGCTAGCGTCCTGCTAGTCCTGCGTGGCCGCTGCTGTTTAATAAAACTGCGTATTCCGTTTCTCCCAGTTGGCCCAAACCGCCACACAAGCACACACCCCCCCCCCCCCCTTTCCCATCAAGCATCAGCGGGCCATTTGGCCTCGTCTCGTTTCTGGGGAGTGAATTTTCAGCAAGCTGGTCCTGGGCTTCCCACATTAGCTTCCGTCCGTCCCCTGAGAAACCTTGTCCGAGAGCCTACGACGTACTCCGTATGAAGTCCACTTCTGTCGCCCTCATACGAGTAGAAAAAGAACAGGACGTCCCGGAAAACGGAAAGGCAAGACGGAGACGGTCAAACACCGCCTCGATCTCCATATGCCTAGAGTGCCCATATTTGTATCTAACAAGGACAACGAGCTCTCGAGCTCCTATATGACGAGGTGTCGGCGAACCTGTCAGAGATAGGGGGGGCCGCGTTCGAGAACAGGATCGAGCAGCCGAGAAGTGGAGCTCCCGCCAGGCTCAGTTGACCCCATCGCAACCGTTTTTGGTTGCAGTGCTTTCTTTTCTCTTTCCCGTCCCCCCCCCCCCCCCCAAAGACCCGTCGATCGAAGCCGGCTTCAAATGGCCCCCCTGGCAGACGCCCCTCCCCCTTCGGAACCCTAGCTATAGGATAGGGGTAGAAAAGACAGGCAAAGGACGAGGGCAGAAAGAAGGAAGTAAAAATAAGTTCCGGAACAAAAAGGGCACGGAAGCAGCAAAGACGCAAGAGACGGCCGGCTTGGTCACCTTTCTCACGGCCGTGTCTGAATGCGCACAATCAGTCACGTTCGGTCTTGTTCCCCTTCAATCGAGCAGGCCCCTCCTCACTCCCGCACGGCAAGCCTACTCGCATGCTGATCCTCCCACCTCCGGCCGTGTCAGCGTGCTTTCAGCAACAAGAGGATTCGCCCCGTCACCGGTGCCCAGGCTGTACAGACCTGCCCGCAACATCGCCTCCGACACCCTGTCCGCTAGCTGCCCCAGCTCCGGCTCGGCCTGCCCTCGTGTCCGCGGCTCTCGACTGCATTCTCCCGTGGCAGGGCTTCCGTGCCGGCGCCATACGCCGGGTGGACCAAAGGACGTCTCAGCGCTTTGTCCGGTCTGCCGCCGGTGGGTGGCCGGTGGGCAGACAAAAGCATGGCCGAACCCGTCTCTGAGGGCAGGGCCGATGCCGACGGGCCCAAGGCTGCCAAGGACAGGAACTGCCCCTATTGTGGCCAGGCCTTCACCTCCTCTTCGCTCGGACGCCACTTGGACCTCTACATCAAGGAGCGAAACCCTAAGAAGCCGGACGGCCTCCACGATGTCGACGAGATCCGGAAGCTGAGAGGCAACGTCACCCGCCGCCAGATGAAGGCCTCCCTCGGCCGTCGACACACGTCGACGCCTGCCTGCACCCCGAATGCACTCTCGAAAAAGGACTCTGTCTCGGACCTGGACTCCTCGGCCGCGCCGTCACCTGCCGCGGCCAAAGATGCCCGGAGCCCCGATCCGGCCTCTGTGTATCCGATGGCAGCCCGCTGGGAGGCCACCGGTGTCATCAACGAGGTCCTGGCCCAGTCGCCCGACGACGGCGGCGGCAGGAATGAGGAGTCCCGCTCCAACGCCGACGCGGAGCTACGCCTCGCCGGCTATCCGGCCCGCCCGCTGGTGCCGACGCTGGGCCGGCCGGGGGCCAAGGTCGAATGGGACATGAAACAGAAGATGCAGGATGCCCTGGACACTGCCAGGGCGGCCAAACTGGCTCTGCGGGAGCTTCTCGGCTCTTGGCGTTCGGCAAAGTGAGTTGGTCCTCAAAGCACCCCCCCCCCCCCCCCTGGGCGTCCCGCCCTGCTGACCCTGCATGACCCCAGGCTACAGATCGACCTCGGGTCGTCACCCTTTGACTTTGACCCGTTGTCGATGAACTTTCCCGCGCTCACCCTGCAGTGTCTCCGGCCTGCGCCGACGCTGTTCGCGTCCACCCTGCACCCGACATCGTCGTCCTGGTCCACCACGCCGCCAGGATCCAGCCAATACGAAGCCCTCAAGGCCTTCTTCAAGGAGGAGTTCCGCAAGTGGAAGGTGAAGTGCGCGGCAGCGACTACGGCGGCTTTTGAGGAGCTGAAGTATCCGCCAGCGGCGTCCCTCCAGCAGCAGGACAGGGCCGAGGCCGTTGAACGTGCAGAGAAGCGGGCGGAGACCCTGGAGCTCGAGGCGGCAGAACACTTGGAGGCCACGTTTGCAGCATGGGCAGGGCTTCCGCCAGAGCGGCAGACGGAGCTCTGGGTGCTGGAGCTTGCGCGGGGCGTTGCGACTAAGCAGACAGAACTTGACAAGATGGCACAGGTGCAGCACAGTCTGAGCCAAGAAGTTTCCAATATGAAGTCCCAGGTCGAACAGCTCAACCGCCTTCAGCAGCCGCGCGAGTACAAGATTGTGCCGCCGATGACGATCCCCATGAGTGAAAAGCTGATTATGCATCTTCAAGACGAGGCCATCACCCATAGCCGCCGCAAGGTCGGCTGGGATATCGGCGACCGGAATACTGACCTGGACGTGCTGCTGTCCGTTGCTGTCGACCGTTGGAAGAGCGTCGTCGTGTCGGCCCGGTCAGCCAACAGGGCCATGGCTCCGCAGAGATCGCTCGACATGACTGCGGGCCGCGGCCCGATGGCATCGGCAGCCGGCGGCACCAGCACTCTGGCACCGCCGCCCGCCTCCAACAGGTCCACCACGCCGTCTCTCGGCTCGCCGCAGCAGGCCTGGATTCACCAGCAGCCGCTGCCACGGCCTGGAGTCCCAATGCTGGTCCCGCAGGGTGCTGCCACCGCACCAACCGCCCTGATGGAGGGTGCCTCGCGGCAGTCGCAAAAGGACGCAGAACGAAAGCAAGGCACGCAACAGCGGCAACAGCAACAACAGCAACAACAGCAGCAACAGCAACAACAGCAACAGCAGCAACAGCAGCAGCAGCAGCAGCAGCAGCAGCAGCAGCAACAGCAGCAACAGCAGCAACAGCAGCAACAGCAGCAACAACAGCAGCAACAGCACCAGCAGCTGGTACCGCCGGCGCAGCAGATGCCGACAGTCCAGCCGGTGGAAGCCCCCGCACAGGTCGCTCCACAGCAGCAGTTGACGCCGCAGTTACCCGACGTGGCTGCCGACGACGTGTCCGACGACGAGGATGACGAGATGAGCGACAAGGACGCCGACGCCGAGATGGAAGACGGCGACGAGTTTGCCCACATGCACACGCCTATCTCACGGTCCATACCTCCGACCGTTAGTGCTCCGTCCCTCATACAGCAGCAGCTGCTTCCTACGCCGCCGATAGAACACGGCCAGCAGATGATGCCGCAGCTCAAGGTGCAGCGGACACGGGGCCCGGTGCAGCAGCCGTTGTCCATGGTGGCAAATACCTCCATCGGCTTGGGGGATGTACAGTCCAATGCCAGCCGGTCGGTCACCGCAGTACACGTGCACTCGCCGGGACATCACGTCATGCACCAGGCCGACATGGGTCTCGCCATGGCTGCTCTCGGGGCCGACTCGATGTTCATGGACTGAACTGAAGCGCGCGCACATAGGAGCTGGCGCAAGCTCGTCAAAACAAAATAGAACAAGGAAAAAATCAACGGGCAGCAGAGTGTTTGCAAGCAAGGCGTCTTTTTCTCGGTTCTCACAGCTAGGTTGGGCTTTTTGAGGCTTCCAAGGGCCATTTTTTATTTTTTTTTATTTTGCCAGGGGGAGGAGGCATCCGGCCAGTGTATTTTTTAATGTGTAAAGACCCTCTGGTGTTCTGGAGTGAAGCAGCATTTCCCCTTTGCCCTGTTTCCCTTTCCCACGCAGCTTTGTCTTTCCCGTATACCCTGCTCTCTCTGGCGCTCTCCTGTTGTATCTTATCATGCGTCGCTTTCGCAACGAGAGCGAGGCAAAAATGGCCCGGCCCACTTTTCCGCATTCTCTGCCCTGCCAGTTTTTTCGTCAGTGACTCAACCCCGCCAAAAAATTTAGCTGGTCTGCTTTGAGCCCCTCGTCCTCCGTCTTATATACACCATACAACCCACAGCCCACAGACCAGACTCATATATCATTGCAATGGCGGACTCGGAGCCCCCGGCACAGCCCCCGGCACAAGCTGCCGGAGACCTGCACCTGGACGAGGTGACAGGCGAGAAGGTGCGTGTGCTGGGATGGAGCAGACAGAAAAGGGAGGGACCAGAAGGGCTGACGAGATATTCAAAAAACGCTGCAGGTCTCGAAGACGGAGCTCAAGCGCCGCCAGAAGCAGCGTCAGAGGGACGAGAAGAAGCAGCAGAAGGCGACGGAGGCGGCGGCCACGGCGCCCAAGAAGACGGCCGGCCCGGTGGCGATTGTCGAGAAGGATCTCGACCCTCGCGAGTACTACAAGATCCGATGCCGGCAGATCAAGGATCTCCTGGACACCAACGAGCCGAACCCGTACCCGCACAAGTTCCAGGTCAACTACGACACATACAACTTCACGCGCGACTTTGACCACCTCAAGTCGGGCGAGGTCGACAAGACGCGGGAGCTCCGCGTGGCCGGCCGCATCTTCACCACGCGGCGGGCGGGCGTGAAGCTGATCTTCTACGACATCCGCACGGGTGCGGACACCAAGTCCATCGGCACGCACCTGCAGGTCATGTGCCAGGCGCAGAACGTCAAGGAGGGCGGCGTGCCCTTTGACAAGCAGCACGTGCACCTGGCCCGCGGCGACGTTGTCGGCATTGTCGGCTGGCCGGGCCGCACGGCGCCCAAGAGCCGGCTGGAGAAGGGCGAGCAGGGCGAGCTCTCCATCATGGCGTCCGAGATCGTGCTGCTGTCGCCGTCGCTGCACATCCTGCCGTCCGAGTACTACGGATTCAAGGACCAAGAGCAGCGGTTCCGGTCGCGCTACCTGGACCTGCTCTTCAACGACGCCTCGCGGGAGACGCTCTGGAAGCGCAGCAGGATGATCAAGTACATCCGCGACTTCTTCAGCACGCGCGAGTTCATCGAGGTGGAGACGCCCACGCTCGCCGCCATTGCCGGCGGTGCCACTGCCCTGCCGTTCATCACGCACCACAACTCTCTGAACCGGGACCTGTACCTGCGCATCGCCCCCGAGCTGTACCTCAAGATGCTGATTGTCGGCGGCTTCAACAAGGTGTTTGAGCTGGGCAAGAACTTCCGGAACGAGGGCATCGACCTGACGCACAGCCCCGAGTACACCAGCATCGAGTTCTATGCTGCCTATTACGACGTCTACGACGTCATGGCCATGACGGAGGAGCTTGTGTCCGGGCTGGTGAAGGATCTCACCGGCTCGTACAAGACCACCTTCACGACGCAGCACGGCGAGACGTACGACGTCAACTGGGAGGCGCCGTGGAGGCGCATTGACATGATCCCGGAGCTCGAGAAGATGTACGGCTTCCAGTGCTTGCACAGTGTCTGCACTGTGTCCATCCACTTTTTGCAGTTCCCGCGTTTTTGCTGACCGTGACTTCCGCGCCCAGCACCGGAAAGACGTTCCCTCCCGGCGACGAGCTTCATACCGACGAGACAAACAAGTTCTTCCAAGACCTTCTCAAGGAGCTGAAGCTGGAGTGCCCCCCGGTATGTCTTGCAGCTGCTGACCGACCCGGAACCTTGCAATGGCAGCTAACCATGACGCTGTGCAGCCCTTGACCAACGCCCGCATGCTGGATACGCTGGTCGGAGAGTACCTCGAACCTCAGTGCATTTCCCGTATGTTCCCGGCCAATCACTGCCGTAGCAGCCTGTCGTGCTGTCCAGAAAA
This sequence comes from Grosmannia serpens, assembly GCA_029299595.1. Classification (NCBI taxonomy): domain Eukaryota; kingdom Fungi; phylum Ascomycota; class Sordariomycetes; order Ophiostomatales; family Ophiostomataceae; genus Grosmannia; species Grosmannia serpens. The sequence goes on from JANSMH010000043.1 coordinate 6,192, forward strand.
TACTAACGCGCCTTTCCAGCTGGGTTCATCCTGAACCACCCGCAGATGGTTCGCTTACCTCATCCGCCTCCTGCGTGGCTACTGCGATGCCCGGATTCTAACACTGTGCTCCTGTAGATGTCCCCTCTGGCCAAGTACCACAGAGACCGCAAGGGTCTGTGCGAGCGGTTTGAAGCCTTTGTAAGACTGCCTATGTTGTGTGCTGCTGGTAGGTAGTATTGGCACGGGGGACGTTCGGCTGACAGCGCATTTCTCCGGGGACCAGGTCTGCAAGAAGGAGATTGCGAATGCATACACGGAGGTACGTGGCACATGACCAGAACAAGCGACTTCTGCTATTCCTCGCATCCCTCTAACGCGGCAACAGTTGAACAACCCGTTCGACCAGCGGATGCGCTTCGAAGAGCAGGCGCGGCAGAAGGCCCAGGGCGACGACGAGGCCCAGCTGGTCGACGAAAACTTCCTCCGAGCACTGGAGCACGGCCTGCCGCCGACTGGCGGTTGGGGTCTAGGTAAGGAAGGCATCGGCTGGGCTGGCTGCCTTTTGGTGTTCGCAGGCGACAGACGCTGACATGCAACCAGGAATTGACCGGCTGGCCATGTTCCTGACAAACAACTATGCGATCCGCGAGGTGATCTCGTTCCCGATGCTCAAGGAGGACAAGCCGGGCTCGACGGAGAAGTTTGCTGCCGAGGAGGTGGATGTACCTCCCATGGCGGAGGAGGGCATTGGTCAGTGTTCGGTCTGGGGCATTTTGGGCACTGCTTGTGCAGCGGCTAACACTTGATATTGGCAGGCCACAAATAAGCGTTTGGGACTGTTGGTGAGGTTGGCATGGCCGGCATGGCCAGCATGGCCTAGGCTACGTTGCTGCTGCAGGCTTTCGGCTTCCCGGGCGAAAAGGAGACACGAGGACATGGGACATGGGGGACAACGCACAACAATATGCGATTGCAAGGGAAAAGGGAACTGCCGTTCTCTTCTGGGTGACAACGTATCGTTACAAGAGAGGCCTAAGGTGGAGAGTTCTCGTCCAGACACACCAAAACAGATAGAACCAAAAAAAAAGAGGCGTTTGCGATTATAGTTTCGAGGCCGACGGCGGTACGCTAGAGGGCTGAGAAGTCTTTCCCAGGTGTCTCTGAATGATGCGCAGGCTGGACTTGGGGATGCGCAGACGGTGGGCCAGGACGAGAGCGCCGGTCAGGAGGGCCAGACTGCCGGCCTGATGGGTAGCAGCAAGGTGTGTGGGCACCATGTAGATCAGGGTGGTGATGCCGAGCGCGGCCTGGGCGAGGACGAGGTGGACGAGGCCGGTGGTGCCGCGCTTGACGTTGGGCGGCAGGAGGGCGGCGAGGTGGCCGCGGCGGGCATAGACGAAGAGGGCGAGGACGGACAAGGTGGTGGCGGTGGCGAGGATGCGGTGGTCCAGCTGGACGAGCGAGGGGTTCTCGAGCATGTTGCGCCACCAGAGGTCGGCGTGATCGGGCCTGCGGGCGTAGTGAGGATCCCAGAGCTCGGCACGGGGCGGCGTGAGGCCGACGCCCATCCTGGGGAACTCGTTGTAGATGAGGCCGGCGTCGAGGCCGGCGACGAGGGCGCCGGACATGGCGGTGAGGAAGATGAGGGCGGTGAGAGCGGTGACGGTGCGGCGGAAGGGGCGCACGGCCGGCAGGGCGAGGGTGGCAGCCAGACGGGCGCCGGCGGCGGGGTCGGCGCGGAGGCGGATATCGCGCAGCACGGCGAGGCCGGCCAGCAGCATCCACGAGTAGCACACAAAGGCGGCGGCGAGGTGGGTGGCCAGGCGGTACTGGGACACGCGCGGGGGCTGGGCTCCGGGGGCGAACAGCTCTTGGCGGAGACCGGAGCTGACCATCCACCATCCGATGAAGCCCTGGAAGCCGATGAGGCTGGCGATGCCGAACAGCTGCCAGGCCATGGGCCGGGCGACGCGGCGGCGCAGGACGAAGTAGACGGCGGGGGCGACAAAGGCGAGGCCGATCAGCCGGCCCCAGAGGCGGTGGGACCATTCCATAAAGTAGATCTTCTTGAACTCGTCGACGGTCATGTGGGGGTTGAGGCGGGCGTATTCGGGGCTGGCACGGTACCGGGCGAACTCTGCCTCCCAGTCGGCGTCTGAGCGGGGAGGGAGAGCGCCGGTGACGGGGCGCCATTCGGTGATGCTCAGGCTGTGGGGGGTTAGCAGTGGGGGAGAAGAGGGAGGGAGAGAGGAGGAGGAGAGAGGAGGAGAGAGGAAGAGGAGAGAGGAGGAGAGAGGAAGAGGAGAGAGGAGGCGGTGACGAAGAAGAGAAGAGAGACGACGACGACGAGAGGAAGAGAGGGGAAGAGGGGAGAGGAAGAGAAAGAGAAAGAGGAAGAGAGGGGAAAAGAAAGAGAGAGGAAGACGAAGATAGAAGACAAAGGGGCAAGACGAAACAGAAAGCAAGAGGACGAAGAGAACGAAGAGAGGATGTCTCATACCCAGACTCGGTCAGACGGGTCAGGCCGCCCCAGACAACGATACCAAAGACGCTGACAGCACTGCCGATGAGCCAGTAGGCGACGGCCTTGGAAGAGGTCTCTGGAAAGGAGCTCTTCCGGGCCGATCCGGTCGAGGAGGCGGCCGGGGTGGAAACGGTGGCTGCGGCTGCGGCTGCAGTGGCCAGAGACCTCGACAGAGCCGTGGTGTGCTCGGCCTGGGCAAAGAATCCATGCAGCGGCGCGGCGGCAGCACGGCCGTCTCGGCGACGCGGCGCTCCGGCAAACGGCGCCGCGACGGCAGACCTGAAGCGGGCCTGCAACGGCGACGGCCGCGATAGCTGGAGCAGCTGGGAGAGCTGGAATGGCTGCTGTTCGCGCAGGCTGCTCTTGCTGCAGGAGACGGGCACCCGCGCGGACAGGACAAGCGTCCTCCGCAGGCCCGCCTGGAAGAATGCCATGGCAGCGGTCAGAACAGGGGGGCGCACCTGTGCGGTTGGGTAGGTTGAAAGGAGGCACGTCGCAAGGAGCTTCTCGCTCGTGCCACCAGAAAAATCCGACATCGTCAGACCACCCGGAACACGTCCGTATTGGTCAGCAAAAATGTATGCAACTATCGGGGTGTCTCCATACGTGCATACAGACTTGCTGTTGGGTTGTTGATAGAGATTTCCTTTTCCGTCTGCACACGGCCAACAAAGAGGTGTCGGCGGCCGCCTGCTGGACGTGGTGGCGCACCGCGACGACTACGTCGCCGAGGCGCCGCCCGACGCTCGTGGATGGCTGCGTGTGCGGCGCGCGACGGACGGCCGGCGGTTTGTCGGCCAGGTGCTCTCTGCGGCCTGGCTGGACCGGCTGCTCACGACCGGCCACGTCGCCGCCGACGCCCCCGACGACGGAGACGGCGGCGAGGCCTTCCACGTGGCCCTGCAGCGGCTGCTCAGCCACGAGAATCTGGTGTCGATCCAGGCGTTTGCCGCCGTGCGGTCGCCCGGCGCCGCGCCGACCGAGACGATGGCCGTGTGGGACTGGTGCGACGCCGGCACGCTGCAACTGCTGCTCGACGCGACGGACGGCGGCGGCGGCCCGGACCAGGGCACCGCCTGCCTGCCCGAGTCGCTGTGCTGGCACGTGGCGCGCTCGGTGCTGCGGGCGCTCGCGTGGCTGCACGACGGCGATGGCCACGGCCACGGCCACGGCGAGTGGATGCCGGTCCTGCACAACGCCGTGCAGCCGGCCAACATCTTCTTCCAGCACCCGCGCGCGCGCGAGACGTACGGCGTCTGCAAGCTCGGCCACTACGCCGCGTGCTTCGTGTCGGGCCACGTCGCCGGGCCGCACGCACGCCGGTCGCTGGCCATGGACCCGCCGGCCGCCGTGGCCGATGCCGCCCGTCTCTTCGGCTCTGTCCCCGTTCCCGACCGGCTGCTGACGCGCGGCTCCGACGTCGGCGCTCTCGGCCAGGTGCTGCATCGCATGATGGCCGGCGCGGCCGACAGCAGCGATGGCCAGCGCCACGGCGCCCTGCTCGGCCAGGCCCAGCGCGGCTTCCAGGCCTGGCGCAGCAGCACCGTCGACGGCCAGCGGGTCGTCGACAGCTCGGATGCGTCTCTGACGCGGGCGGGCTTTTGGTGGAAAGGTTGTCGCGGATCTTTCCTACATACGTCGTAGCATCTTTACATAGCATACGTATCTTACTCCGTACATACCAGTACTCCCATACCCGCTATCTCCTAGTGCTGCTCGCTTGCGGGGGTGGATCAGCCGCTAAATTACAGCGCCTGGTGGAACTGTCACACAGGCCTGCCCGATAAGAAGCAGCCCTCCCGTTTAGGGGCTTCTCGCAGCCTCTTTCTCACCCTTTCCACCTGGTCTGGCCATCTCGTGATCTGCTATTTCGCGCTCTCGTCCAACCTCGTCCTGCGCCTCACATCCACCCTGCCGCACCACCCGCGCGCCGCGATACGTTCCCCAGGCGGTCGAGGAATGGTCCGTCGGCGCCCGCCTGCTTCTCCCTCGCCGCTTTTCCTTTGTCTCCCAATCGATCACGCGCCATCGCGACGGCCTTTCCCCCCCCCCCCCCCCCCCCTTTCTTCGCCCTCGTCTCTCCCACAGCCAAGCGGACCCCGTCACCATGTCGTATCCCCCAACCCCTCCCCTGCTCCTCACCCGACGGCTCTCCTCCTTCCTGCACTCCAGCCTCGCCGCCCTCCAGGAGCAGCAGCAGCAGCAGCAGCAGCAGCACCACCACCACCACCACCACCAGCCGGCCCTGCAGACGGCCCTCCTGATCACCCCGTCCGGAAAGCTGCTCGCGTACGAGTCGCCCGTCGCCGTGCGCACGCTGCGCACCCAGTCTTCCGTGGCCGCCTCTCTCTGGGCCATCCATGCGACCTCGTCCGCCTCCGTCGCCGTCGCCCTCGGACAGGAACCTCCCTCAGCCGCCGTCCCCCCCACCTCTGCGCCTGACCGAGCCGCCCCTCCCACGTCCCCAGCCTCAGCCTCGGGCCCAGCCTCGGGTCCGGCCTCTGGTCCGGCCCCGGGTCCGGTCCCGGGTCCAGAGAACGCGCTTGCCGACACCGACGACGACGGCCAGCGCCGCTACGACGACAGCAGCATCCCCGTCAGCATCGCCGCGAGCTTCAACGGGGGCGCCGTCTTTGTCGTCCGCCGTCTGCGCTGTGGCCTGCTCTTCGCCTGCGCCACCCCTCCGCCCGACACCTCCTCCCGTCCTACCACCGCCTCCGGCCCCGTCCCTGCCGCTCCCGCCGCCGCTCCAGCACCCGCCGCCGACGCCCACTCTCTCCTGCTGCCCCGACTACCACCCGCAGGGAAGCCCACATCTGCCGCCCCGTCCGCAGCAGCACACGCCCAGAAGCCCCAGCCTCTGTCGTCCCGTCTGAAGACGCCGGGCGCTCTGGACGGCGGCCTGGCCGCGTCGGCCGTCGCCGAGGACGGACGGCCGGGCACGGCCACCGATGCAGCCTCCATCACAACTACCGGCACCACCACCACGGCTAGCGGCGCCGGCGGCCGTGCCGGTGGCCGCAGCTCCGTGGCCGCAACAGTGGCCATCGCACGGCGGCAGGTCGAGGAGCTGGCACGGCTGCTGGATGAGAAGCTCGGCGCGCTCTCCGTGCCGGAGGAAAACATCGGTGTCAACGGGTTCCGGTGAGGCAGGAGCTTGCCCAGAGAGGCGGAAATCTGCCATCATAATAACGAGACGGCTGATGCAGCTGCAAGGACACCTGCCAGGTCCCTCCTCGCGGGCACGCTTATTGTCCACTTAAAAAGCCAAACATGTCTTATTGTGTAGAATATATGCTCGCCAGCCTACCATTGCTGCCCTCCGGTTCATCGTGCCGCCTACAGCTCGAGGAAGCCAAAGCCCTCCTGGGCTTCCTCGGCCTGGGACTCTCTCGTCGTAATTATGCCCTCCCCAACACCGTACTCGACACCTTCCCATCGGCAGCCACGACCGTCTCCGCCTCTCAGTCGATGCTCAGACGCGTGATGCTGTCGTTGGCATCCGCCATCGTCTGGTATCCAACGCGGCCCTTGCTGCCGCCCGCCCGACTGCCGCTGCCGGTGCCGTCTGTCAGGACAGATCCCGCGCTGCCGCCGCTGACCGGCAGCGGCGGGAAGAACTTGGCGTCGGAGCTGCCGCTGTTGCTCCCCGGGCGCGACGACGGACCCCCCCACGGTGTGGTGTCCCGCTGCAGCGGGCTCTGCGTGATGGGGCTGTTGTGTACGCTCATGCCGGGGCTGACCGCGCGGCGCTTGAAGCTGACCGGGTCCAGATCGTCGTCCCGACGCCGCTTGCTATGGATGCGCCGCGTGATCTCCGCCGCGCTCGGCAGCACCGGCTGCTGCAGCGGTCCCCTCGGTGCTCCCGGCACTCCCGGCTGCCCCGGCTGCCCCGGCTGCCCCGGCTGCCCCGGCTGCCCCGGCTGCCCCGGCTGTGGCGTGTCGCCTCTGGAGGAGCCGGCCGTGATGGGGAAGATGGCGCCGCTGGGAAACACCATATTGCTGCTGCCCTGCGAGCCCGACCCGACTCCCAGGGGCGAGTCCATCGAGACATCGTCAAGCGGCAGGTACGGGGACTGGCGCGGCGGCGTCGTCCGTGCAGAGGCCGCGTGCAGTTCAAAGTTCGCCCACAGGGATGGGCTCCGGCCACGGCTCCCGTCCGTCGGCAACTTGGGGCCAACCGAGAGTCCCAGGCCGGCCGAGGCCGCATCCATGGCCATCACGTCGTCTGTCAGGTCGTCTATATTCTCCGGGATGCTCGGGCTGGAGTTGGGCGTCGTAGCCGCCGACCGCAGGGGCGGCGGAGGGGGCAGACGGAGCTGCTCCGGCTCCATGTCGCTCTCGAGCACCTGGCGGACAACCTCGGCCTCGCGCCGGAAGTCCGACTCCACCGGAGTGCTCTCTTCGGCGAGCGCAGCGCGGATCCGTGCAAAGCCTTTGGTTTTCGGCTGCAACTGTCAGCCACGCAATCGGTGCAGGGAGGGATCGCCATACCAAAAGGTTTCCACGCCGCGTCACGACGCGACGGACCACCCCCCGCTGGCCATCCCGGCCGGGTGTCGAGAGGAGTCCTTCGCCGGCCTCCATGTGCGCCTTCAGGCCGTCGTCGCTCTCGCTCCCCGAGATGTGCAGCTGGTTGGCCGCCCAGCTGATGCTCTCCCGACGCGCGTGTGCCTGCTGCGCCGCGTTCCCGCCATCTCTTCCCAGTATGTAGCCGGGCGGGGACTTGGACAGCGTGCTGATGCCCGCAGCCGTCGCCGCCGTCGGTGGCGTGGAGATGGAGCTGAACCCCAGCCCGAGCGGCCCGCGTACTTTCCGTTTGGGCTGCTTCCGCGGCCGCTGGCGGTTCTGAAAGGACAGCAGGCTGTTCATGGCGGGCGAGCCCGGCATCCAGGGCATGCCATTCGGCTGGGCGGAAGACGCCGGTGGCGTCATGGTCGGCGTGCTCACCCTGCCGACCTGCGGCGTGGTGACAAAGGGCTCGTCCAGGTCCTCGTCCATCAGGTCGTTGTCGTCGGAGCTAGAGGACGAGTCGGAGCAGGCGTAGATGGCACTGCCCAGTGACCCGGACGGCTGCGCCTTCTCTTGGCTGCGGCCCATCATGGACCACAGCGACGTGGACGACTCCGCGGCACCTCCATAATCGCCAGGCTTCCTGCCGGGAATGTTCATGGCCGCGTGGCCGCCGGCAACGCTGGGCGACGACTCGGGCGACGACTGTTCCGCGAGCGTCGAGTGGTGCAGGCTGGTGGCGGCCCGTGAGAAATCGAGGCCGCGAGACCGGCGTGGCAGAATATTCGTGGGCGATGCATAGATCTGGGAGGGATCGAGTTTCGGGGAGAGCGGCGTCGGCTTCGCCATGTACGTGGGCTGGTTGAGAAAGAGCTGCTGCGGCTCCTGCTGGAGGCGTGCGCTGCTGGTAGAAGCCGGCGTAGAGGGGTGTCGGACCTTGTTTTGCTGCGACGGCAGCTGCTGTAGCTGCTGTAGCTGCTGTAGCTGCTGGTTGGATCCGCGGTATTGCAGCGAGGATGGACGTCTGGGCGTGACCGGGGCGACACCCACCGTCGAGCTGCCAATCGAGCTGTCATCCTTGCACGTGCGCCGGTTGTTGGAGTCAAGGAGGAGCGGTGGCGGAGACAGCCTGCGGCAGCTGGGCGTGCTGCAACCCCCATCGGACAGCGAACGCGTTTTGGTCGAGGGTGAGGGAGACAGCCGGGCGGCCGATTCTTGGGCAGCGGCGGCCGCAGGCCGAACCAAGAGCAGCCCGGTCCGGCTGGCATCATCGGTCACAGCCCCATTGTCGCAGTCCATGGTATGGGCTGTCGGGAGCGAACGGAAACTGGGACGATGACTCCACGCGGTAGAAATGCGTTGCAAAAGGAGAAACGCGATCGGCGACAGAGTCCCAATGCGGCTAGCCAGCATTCACCAGCAGCACATCGGTTCAGTTGCACGTTTGCTCATCAAGGCGGCGAGACAGTGGCTCTAGTGGGCACGGGACATGGCAGGCCATCGACGGTGAAGCGGATGATGTGGATGAGGCGCTGCCAGCAACGACGTGTTTGGCGTTTTGATGCTATAATTGGCAATGCTGCAATCAGATGGGCTGGAGCTGGCTGGCTGGACGAGCGGTGAGCCGTTTCCATAGCGGGGGTTGCAAAGTTGCCACGGAGCGATTGGCCAGCGGGCCGCGGCTAATAATATCACAGACGAGTACGGAGCACTGCATAATACTATCTCACTTGCACTTTCCGCACTTCCCGCGGGCTGGCTTTGTGCCGATATTCGTATGTACACCGTAAGCAGGCCGGCTCTCACATTTTTGTCCACAGCTTCATCACAGGGTCTTGCGCCCTGTTGTCGGGCCGCCCCACCCCACTTTGCATATTCTGCCGGCAATTTGGTTCGTAGGCGGTGAGGAAACCGTCTGCTTAGTCATACCAGATGGCATTCATGCCAAACCCTGGCTCCGGGATGCGCACGCGTGCCGCCCGAGAAAGAAACTCGTCGTGCCACCGGTATATCTCGACCCAGCCCTCCTGGTCGTCGGTGAGGGCGAGCCACTCGTCGGACCAGTCGCACGGGCTGACGGCATTGGAGTGGCCGCCGCTCGTGGGTGTGGGGTTGAGGCAGACCTGGGTCTCTATGCTGCCACAGCTGCGCAGGCGGAAGGCGGCAATGTACCCCGTGAGGTCGAAGCTGTTTGCCCGTGCCGTGGCAAAGAGATAGCGGCCGCTGCGGTCCAGCGCGCAGACGTCACTGCGGTACAGGCCCTTGCCCGTGGCTCGATCGCGCGTCTCGATTCCCGGCGGGATCAGCGGGTAGGCGTGGTGGGTGTAGACAGGCAGATGGCTGGCCGGGTCGACGACATACTCGCACAGGCGGTTGCCCGCCTCCATCAACGCGTACAGGTACTGCCCGGACGGATGCATGGCGACCCAGCGCGGGTGGTCGCCGGCTGACGGCGCATCGACGGATCCCACCAACTCCACCTGGCCGTCGTCATCGCCGTCGTCATCGCCGCTGGCTGCAGCCAGCACTGCCTTCTTCCGGTGAACCCAGATCTTGTTGCCGCTCAGGTCGGCCGAGTACAGGTACGTCTCGGTCGGGTCGAAGACCATGCCATGAATGCCAGAGTTTGGCTGGTAGGCATAGTTTTGCACATTTTCGTGCAGCGCCCCTGACGGCCCGACGCCGAACACGTTGCCGTAGCCTGCATGCTTGTAGAAAGGGTTGCAGTAAACCGCATATGGCGGCGTCCGGGCCGGCAGCAGAAATATGGCCCTCGTATTCGTGCTGCTAGACTGGGCTTCGGCTGTTGGCTCATCTCGTCAGTCTGTGGAGGGCATCATGGCAAGTCGTCCCAGGAAGCTTTGCTCACGGTCACCGCCGATGGGGTGTGATGCCTGGTGCACAAGATCGGTCGGGCTATTGACAGCGAAGCTGGTCCACTTCTTCATTGCGGAGCCGTAGAGGTTTTTTTTCGCGTGCTGTGCAGGTATGTGAGCGTCCGGTCTCTCCTATCACTCCCTCGCTCCCTCTCCCATGCACTTCTTACGTCAAAGGCCATCCACGATATTGGCTCATCGTGCGGGATCTGGGTCCTCTTGACGAGTCGAAGCTCTAGGGTCTCGTCATCGAATTGGACCGTGAAGATGGCACCTGGAGGCGTCCAAGTTCCGACCATCAAATGGTGGAGAGGCATCTTGACGACGTCGGTTACACGCAATTGACGATGTTGTGCGAGAAGATGGTAAGATGCTCCAAACCGGCACGAGCACGGCGGCGTGAGAAGGCTGGGTCATGGCAACACATATTTACCACACTGGACAACTCTCTCTCTCTGCCTACCAGAGCCCCGCCGGCCTAGCCTACATACAAGCTCGACGGCGGCAAGTCGATTCGGGAATGTCGTGCCAGCCATAGATTAGCAACGGCCGCAGCTAGGGCTAAACTTATTCCGACGCCCAGCCCAGCTGACGCTAGCACGTGCGCGGGGCTTCTCTTAGCCGCAAGCAAGTTATCCCGCCGCATTCCTGCCTTCATCTTATTGCCTCGCATTTCTCTTTAAACATACACCGCTGCCCTATATTATTATAAGCTAAGATACAAAAAGTTGTACATTGCCGCTGGACGGTCAGCACCTCCTCCTTCCCCCCCCAAATCAAGTAGTCCAACTCGCAGCAAGCCCCCTTACTTGTTGTTCTTTCTCTTTTTCCGGCGGTTCTTCTTCTTGGCCACAGCACTGCCGGTGTCTTGCCTAGACCCTCCCCCCAACGGGCTACCGGTAGCTGCTTTGGATGACGTCTCTGGCCCAGGCACGTCTCCACTATTGGCACTCCTCTCTTCCGCATCTGTTGCCGCGACACCCGCCGCTACGGGACTATGCGGTCTGGCGCTACTCGGATGTCCTGCCGCCTCATCATCTTCCTCGTTCGAGCTAGTAGTTTCCAATACCACCTTGCGAATGCCCCTGGTTTCAATAATGTTCTCCGTGATGCTGCCACTGCGGACAATCGGCCGTCGAGAAATAACGGCGTTGTGCTCTGCCACCGAAATCAAAACGCCGGTGCCACTTCCGCTCGCGACAACGCCTGAACCAGACTGCCGTGCACCCCTAGCTACAGCGGTATCCGTAACAGCAGTAACCGCAACAGCAGTAACCGCAACACCAGTGTCTGCAACACCAGTGTCCGCAACACCAGTATCCGGAACAGCAGTATCCGCAATACCGGTATCCGCAACACCGGTATCTGCAACACCAGTATTCGCAACAGCAGCATCCGCAACAGCAGCATCCGCAACAGCAGTATCCACAACAGCAGTGTTCGCAGTAGCAGTGTTCGCAGTAGCAGCATCCGCAGTAACAGCATCCGCAACAGCAGCATTCGCAACAGCAGCATCTGCAACAGCAGCATCCGCAACAGCAGTATCCACAACAGCAGCATCCGCAACAGCAGCATCCGCAACAGCAGTATCCACAACAGCAGTGTTCGCAGTAGCAGTGTTCGCAGTAGCAGCATCCGCAGTAGCAGCATCCGCAACAGCAGCATTCGCAAATGCAGCATTCGCAACACCGGTCTCGCTACCGTCGCTGCCAGAGTCACACTGCAGTTCCACCCCCGTTGCAGACATTCCTTGGTCGTTGCTATCGGCGCCTCGAGTACTGCTTGTATCGGCTGTGCCAGTCACAGAAGTCTCTTTGTCCGTAGTTGTGGCGTCCGGCCCGCTTACAGCACCTCGGGTGCCATAGCCTTGAAAGGAAGCGTGTGCCTCGTCGCTCTCGCCCGTAAGATGCTTCGGAATGAGCAGTCGAGTCGTCTCGTCACAATCTTCGTCGTCATGCTCTCCATATTCTGAGCTGCCCTCCAGCACAGCCGGGTCCAGCCTGTCACCCTGAGTTAAGCTGGCCCGTGGCCCGGCAATCGCCGTCTTGATCTTTACCGTCGTCGACCGAGTGTTCTTCGGGTTGTTGGCTCGGTTGGACGGCCCGAGATGGCGCAAGTGCTGCCACACCTCGTCGATATTGGTACGCACAGGGACCGTAGACTGTGTCATGCGGCCATCGGCGCCTGTCGAGCAGCGCCGCATCATGAACATCGTTGCCTTGGGGCTGGCTGACAGAGCCTGCACGTCTGAGGCGGGAGAGGCGCGCTGCTCTGGTGTCTGCTGCAGTCGGCTGGGGTCGCCAGCTGCGCCAACAACCACCGTTGCTCCGTTTGCCACAGCCAGGCCCCCTGGCTCCCCGCCAAATGACTGATGGCGGATAGGACGGGCACGCGGAGCAGGCTGCAAGCGGCGGATGGCTTTGTGAACATCAATGTAAACGTCGGACTCATCAATAATCTCCCTGTCATGTCTGTCAGTACTGATAACGATACAGACAGGAGAAAGCTGGGGCTGACATACTCTCCAATCAGCTCCTCGATAACATCCTCTAGAGTAACGACTCCCAGGGCCCCATGATCCTCGCCAGGATATTGCGATACCAGCACCATGTGCGACTTGCCTTCCTGGAAGAAATTGACAATATCCAGACAGCTTGTCTCCGGGCGCGTCTCTGGAAGGGTTGCAAGGGGAAACTCGCTGACAATCTTGTTGTCCTCGGGGTCGTACGTGATCAGGATCTTGACAAGGAGCATGCCGACAAAGTTGGTTGGATTGCCGGGTTCGTGGATGGGAATGCGCGAGTAGCCGGCCGAAAGGATCAGATCCATCGTATTTTCATCCAAGACGGTGTCTTCAGACATGGTAAAAACGTCCTCCATGGGGGTCATGACACTGGAGACGGGCTTCTCCTTCAGATCCAGAACGGCGCTGATGATGGTCACCTCATCCTGGTTCAGTCTCTCCGAAACCTCGCCTAGGGACCGGTGCAGCGTCACCAGCGTCTTCAACCCGCTCTTTTTGTAAACGGTTCCATGATCCTCGCCTAGAGCACGGTCCAGCACCTTTGCTGTAGGCCAGGCAATCGGCGCCATCAGCCACATGAGGGCAAGCACAGGCCTGGACATGATGCCACCAATCTGTAGCCCGTAGCGGACGCAAATCGACTGAGGGAGGACCTCACCGAAAACCACTTTTGACGCCACTGTCAGCCTTATCTCCACTGCCGGGGCACAAGGGGGGGTTGAGATGCTGCACCGGAAACAACGTACCGATCAGCAATGTACTTCCCATGACCGCAGCCACGCCACCTCCGAGACAGCGGTCGAGCACGACGGGGAGGGTCTCGTTGACAATAACATTGGAGAGAAGTAAAGTCACGAGGACCCAGTGTTTGCCGCGTTGTAAAAGGTCGTAGACTCGTCTCGCGTTTTTCTGTTGTGGTTCGGTCTCGTCGCGTGAGACCACCTGCAGATAGATGCTGTCCTGTCCCATCAATCTGCGGGGCAGCCAGCTGTCAGCAGACTGGTCCACTTGTCCGCTCGCCACAGTCCCCGTGGAGTAGAGTCGAGGGAAAGGGAGGATTTGGTAGACTTACGCGATAGTCAAGCCGGCAAAAGCTCCACCCAGGAGGACGAGAACTGCGGACGCGAGATAGAGCACCCAGAGGTCCGATTTGGGCTCTCTGTCGCCTCCATCCTCTCTTTCTAGAGAGGCCGAAACACCTCTACGCGAGTATGGTATCGGGCTCGCAGAGACGGTGACGGGAAGGCTGGCAAAGATGATTCTCACAAGGCCCAGCACAACAGTGCGTGCAGAACCGAGGCCATTGGGATTCCGACCTGCCCTGAAACGCGCATTTGGCAAGAGCTGGCGACGACTGGTAAAATGGTCCATGGATCTGAGTGCTGTTCCGTATATCGAATGCCAGAGGCGAGCTGAAGATCGGCCGGAGGAAGATGTCTGAAAAGGGGGGACCAAGGTATATGGAGTTGGATCGGACGGCAGGAGCCGAATATCGACTCTGATAAGAGATGCAGGCCGGCTTTCCACTAAATGTGGGAAAAGAAGGACGGCGAGAAGGATTTGAGATACTGGCAACGTGATGTTAGAGCTCTGCCATTTTGGGCACGCCCTCTGTGAAATAGTAAAGATTAACGGAGGGAAGAAAGCTGAAATGTCCTAATTGGCCGCTTCGTTGGCTGCTTTATAGTAGATTAGTCAGGCGGGTGGGGTCCTGGCCGCATGCTGCAAAGCCACGAGTTAATCACAGTGGGGCCAGGGCAAGTGCCTGACTGCCATACGAGTATTACTCCGTCCGGAGTACGTAAGATACACCGTAGCAGCAAAATACTAGCCTGGATTACTTTCGAGGCACTTGTTTCTCTTGCATGTACTCCGTACTCGTGCAGGTATCTTTTGCTTCCCTCCTATTTATCTGGGGGGGTTGCTTTTGTCTACACGGCCATGGTCGTCATCCATATACTTCAGACAGCCCACCAAACATCCTTTGCCTCTCCGCTTCCAACGATGCCGAGCGCTGGCTAATGTCGTGCACCGTCCAGACGCCGAGCTCGGTCACGTATTCGTCGATCAGTTCTGGCGGAACCCACTCGAAAAAGACGTTCCGCACCTGTACCTTCACAGCACCCACCCCCGTTGCTGGCGCAGTGTCCGACGAGGAAGCCGCAACGCCAACCAGGATGTCTGCAGCCTCCCGCACACGCTCGCTGTTTGAGCTGTCATGCCACGTCCGTGTCAGCTGTGAGGCCTCGTTGTCTTCCATCACATGCTCATGTGGGTCTCCGGGCGTCGCAATCTTTTCAGTCTCCCCCAGTACGATGACTTTTGAAGCGGGTCCAGCCTGCTTGGCGCTGAGGACAGCCGGGAGTGAACCTGTTTTGTTGCTGACGGCGCCCGAAGTGGCGATACGGTCTGCGCCCAACAAGACAACATCGACACCTCGGGCCGCCAGGGCCGCACTTGCGTCTGTGTAGATTGTCATATTGATTCTAGCAGACGGCTGGCCAGTCTCTTCCGACCTGGCCTGGCGGACGAGTGTGGCTGCAAGGGACACCCCTTCGAACAAAGGGCGCGATTCAAGAACGCGGAGGTCGATGGAGGCGAAGTGAGAGCGTGACAACAGATAGCGCAGGGAGTGTGTGATCGTTGAGCTCTCCGAGAGAGTCAGGACGGACAGCGTGTGGCCCGCTGGAAAATTTTCTTCGAGATATCTCCCCAACGCTGCAGCTACCGGCTGGGCCGACGAGGCGGAAGCTCTCAGCGCGAGACGCTGCTCGAGGCCACCCACCACCGTATCTCGCAAGATGCCCAGGTCCACCACATCCGCGTGTGCACGGCACTGCCGCAGCGTGTCCCCCATGCCTCCCAGCGCACCCAGGAGCGTGCTCATAATGGCTGCGCCCATACTCTCGCGGCCATTCTTCCAGATGTTCCAGGCCGCCATACGAACCAGCACCCACCAGCGGTCTACCGGGGATGACGACAACGGCTGCCGCCGCAGAGGCTCGGATATCTGCAGAGCTTGGACGACATCCTTTAACGTCTTCAGGGCAACGGTAGCTAAGTCGTGGGCCCCGCTCTGATAGTCACTTCTTAGCCGGCAAAGTCCTGCTGCCAGAAGGGCGCCAGCGCTGCCCGGACGGTCACCCATGTCCTTTTCAAGCCAGGCACGACGAAGGCTCTCGGCCAAATGAGGCACACCGCCGAAATCCTCAGAGTCCTCCACGTCCATAGGGTCAAACCATCCCCAGCCCTCGTGCTCCCAGTCGATCTGAATCGCGGAGTCCGGCACCTTCAGCCGATAGGCAAACGGATAAATTATCCACTCCCGCCCGACAGATGGATCGCCGAACGTATAGCTCTTCCCCTGGCGGATCAGTTCCAAAGTGTCCGGTGTCAGCGTGGTCTCCTCGTACAGCTCACGCCAAGCAGCAGCCAGCGGCGAGGCATCGTCGCTTTCGATGCCTCCCGAGATCGGTGCAAGCCGGTGTCTAGCATCCGAAAGCCATATCAGCCTTGTAGCCTCCGATTGGGCCATATGCGTCGTTCTTACCTGTACGTGCTGACTCTGTCGCTCCTCTTGAAGAGGGCGACCATGGGTCTGGCCCCATCCTGGTTCCCTTTGGGATACTTGAGAATGAAAGACGAGACCACAGACCGCTTCTTCAGTGGCCCACTGGCTCCTTCCACCATGCTGGTCATTTTTGCACGTGGGTGGGCTATACGGGTACGTAACCGTAACCGTGGCCGGAGTCTTGTGACGGGGAATTGGGTAGGTGAAGCCAGGCGCACTTGCAGATATCTGATAAAAGTCGGCATGGACATGCATAGATGTAGGGGCTTCGTGTCATGATCTCGACGCTGCCAAGTGACGGTGA
Source organism: Grosmannia serpens (assembly GCA_029299595.1). Taxonomy (NCBI): domain Eukaryota; kingdom Fungi; phylum Ascomycota; class Sordariomycetes; order Ophiostomatales; family Ophiostomataceae; genus Grosmannia; species Grosmannia serpens. The sequence goes on from JANSMH010000043.1 coordinate 22,485, forward strand.
TGGCGAGGATCAGCAGTTTCCCGTCGTCCCTTGTATAAGATGATGCATCAGGCCACTCGTGTTCGCAAGGAGCATCTGATTGTTATGGTGATTGGGCCAACTAAAAAAGGGGATTTGCCAACCGTACTGTAGTTGTTTGCCAGCTGTACTGTGATTTGCTGATAAGAGACAGGGTACTGCAGTACTTAGCAACAGTTACTCTCAACCAAAGCCCATGGAAAGAGGCCTCGCTCAGAGCCCTGCACCGATGCAAGCCAGCTCTTCCAATCGACGACTGCCTTGACCTCTATGTCCACGTCCATATATCCCCGTCAACCATTATTAGCGGATTGCCGACGATTTCGCTTCCGTTAAACAGGCTGTCGCAGGCACTAGCACCAATACCAGCCCACAGCTCGTCACGGGTCGCAATTGCTGCAAGGCATCTCGATCAGCGGTATTTCTGTATCTAAGGGATGCCTGCGCTGTGGAGGCGACCAGGTTTGCGGTGTGAAGGTCAGCTGTAGTCCCCCCAGGTGCAGTTGATGCTATGGTCGACAGACCGGGGAGCGGACCGCTCGGTGGCTTGTCAATGGTGCTGTCGACGTACGTTTGGGCTGGGGACAGATGAGCAATGCGCTGAGCGAAGGAGCCGGGGACGCAAGAGAAACCAAGTCGCCAAGTCCAACTGGGTTGCGCCAACGGCTACAGAAAAGATCAACAGACACCGGCTGACGGCTGCGGCCCTCGCCTGCGCAGGGGAAAGCAGAGGCGCTGCGTGCTAGGCCTAGCGGTGATGCTAGGCACGCTCGGCCATGGGAGCGTAATTGTATTCGGCAACCTTGAGGGCGGACGAGAGCAGCCTTGTTCGCAACTTTGGCCATGACGAGTCGTGCCGTGATCACGCTTGTCCGATAAACGATGCCGTTGGGCGCATTCCAGAGATACCCGGAATGCGGCTTTCAGCAGATCTCATCAAACAGCCGGCCCTGTCCGGCATGTTCGTAAGCTATGCTCCTTGGTCTTCAGATGATCGGACAGCGAGCGCACGGAGAATCCGCCAGACCCGTCGCCGCAACTTCACTTCCATTGGGGCCAGAGACTTTTCGAAATTGCTCCCGTATCGCTGCAGTCTGAGAGACTGGCCCAGTGCGGATTACCAGCCTGTCCAACCTCCAGACAGAACATACTCTGTTGTCTTATTCATAGTCGGAACGTGGTCGATTTGGACGAGTCCGTTGATGGTTGCATACACCTGAGACAAGAAGCGTATCTTGCAAGGCAGGGTGCGGTATTCGGGTAGGTCGCCGAGGGGCGGGCGTATGTCGTGCCCAAAACAAGACGCATGGCGGTCCGCAGGTGTTCACTAGGGCTATAGGGGGCGACACAGGCCGCACCTGTCTCCGCTCCTCGCCCGCAGCAGTTGTCGTTCGCCAGACTCGACTTCGGCAAGACTCCTGCGGATCAGTTGGCTAACACATGTCATACACCCGTTATCTTGGCCATGTGATATTAGGCTGGCACAGCTCCCGCTGTTGGTATCAAAAGCGAATGCCGAGTCGGCTGGCGGTGTGGACCCGGAGGCAGAGGTATATATATGTATGAGCAGAGCTGAGCTCACGCACAAGAGCCTCTGGGGCCGTGAGGCGATCTAGTACGGCGCTCGCGTCGGCGGAAGAACTAGGCTGGGAAAAAGCGGTTTGGCCGTGGCTGGGTGGTTGATGTTGCTGTCACTGATGAATTTAGCCAAGGTTGCGGCCGCATATGTTAGGTCCAGCCTTCCCTAATTCCCCACGGGAAATTGCTGTTATTGCGTAGGATACATTAGCAAAGCGCTTGGAACATCACATTTTCTATCATTCCAAAGTGCCAATGTCATTGCCCAATACTCATGTGCAGGAAAATAAATTAACGAGCCAAGATATAATTTGGTTGAAAAGGCATCGAGTAAGCGTTATATGTTACGAGTTTGCAGCTACGTACAGAGGCAGTATTGTGGCCACCACGTACTGGACTGCCTTGCCAACCTTGCTCTCTGCTGCCATGTTTCGTCCCTTCGTTCCCTGCTTCTTATATCCCCTTGTCTTCATTTGTCGTCAGAATATCCGCAGACTCCGTAAACCGGCCGGGAGCCAGACCACGACCCATATAACTACCAAGGAAAATCAAACTGAACAACACCTTCCCATCAGCCCTTGTGTCGGCCGTTTCTATGTCTCACGTACTGGTCTCAGGCTTGGTGCCCGCCCGTCTTGAAGCCTGTTGCCCGACCCCCCACCCAAGTTGCGCTTCTGGCGACATGTCCGACCCTTGTGGCTCGATGTCGCATGCCTTCGCACGCTCCAGAAGCAGCCGCACGACACAGCCCTCGACGTGGTTGTACAGCTTCGCGGCCACGGAAAAGTACCGCGAGCAGATGCTGCAGTGACCCCCGTGCACCGATCCGTACTCCTTTAAACGCTGCTTCAGATACGTCTCGGTGGTGTTCTGTGTCTTTCGGAACTTGGAAGCGTGGTGGACAACGGCCAGATGGCGCTTGAGTGGCTCTACCCGCAGGAAGGGACGGCCAAATGACTTTGCGAGGTCGTCTGGGCAGAAGCCACAGTACAGCTGGCCATCGTAGTGTGTGATGACATGTCGGACAAGATCATGCTTCCGTGCAAAGCCCTTTTTGTGGTACGGGCATGCCTGGAAGGGACATTTCTTGTCTGGCAGAAGCTCGCTGATTGGCGTCTCTTCGTCTGCCGTTTCATTGTCTAGCAGCGGCAGGCAATGCTGCTCCTCATCGCTATCGGCGTCGAGTTTGCCAATCCCCCCTTCTGACCTTTCCCCGTCCGCACCGGTTCCTCGATAGTGAACAAACTGGACCTGATAGTCTTTCTTGTGGCCGGGCCGGGAGACAAGTGCCCCGTTGTCTATCGAACCCAACGTGGGGACCGGGGACCCTAGGGACAGCTTTTCTGACGATGGTCCAGCGGCGGAAGGAGCTGTCGGCACTACGAGCCCGGGCTCGTTGCTGCTACCGTAGCCAAACTCTGGCTGGCCATGCATCACTGGGGGCTCTTATGGCGTGACCAAAGACCTATCGTCAGCAACTCACGGTCTGGCAGGGGGGAAAAGAGGGGAGGGGGGGGGGTCGCAGCAGTGCCCGAGGCACCCTCAGACGCACGGAAACAACTCACGAAGGAGAAAGGCAGACGGGGGAGCTTCGACCGCCATACATTGGCCCATCCTCGCCTCCTCGTCCCCTGTGGCAGTGCCTAGATACAGGGGTAATGCTTTCGGCTGCTTGCCGCACCAGAGCGTGGCGATACGGGCCTCTTCGTCGAACCGGCTGCTGACATCACAGAGGGCATCGGAAACTGCAACGGCATATACAACCTGGACTCGAGAGTAGCGGCCAATCTGTACTATGTAGCCATAGGTGTGCTCGGTTCCGAGGTCGAAGATCTCTGTACCACAATCTGTGTCTGCGATAGGATCGTCCAACAGTACGGCATACCGCCGTTGTGGAAAGGTGTAGCCGGCTCGCCGGTGATATATCGCTCCAGGTAGGACGATCCCCCTTATGTCTCCAGACGAGGTTCTTGCCACGATGGGTTGTGGCTCGTCCGAGACCGCCGCTGCCTGATGTGTTGGTAGGATACCCACGTCCGAGGTACTGTTGAACAATGTATGATTTACCAGGGCAGCGGTCGGGGTGCCGGCGTCAAGCGGTAGTAGATTGCCAGGGCCGGAGCTCTGGGTGCTGTGGGCATAGGTATCATAGCTCGTGCTATCTTTTCTCATCGAGATGGCTGTCAGGGCTCCTGGTTCAGTGGACAGCATTCGTGGGTCAATGGGGCCGATGACTTCAGCTGGTTGGCCAAAAAACACGGGCTGAATCAAGCCGGCTCCAAGCATCATGGTGTCCTCGCTTTGGGGGAATCTGGTTTCCGTTGTGTGGTGGCTTTCCGGCCCATCAAAGGGTTCCTGGGTCTGGGAAGACACGACGTAATAGTTTCTGTCGAGCGAAGCTGGCGGCGAATGACTTTGGAGCAGCGTTAGGAACGGACTTCCTGGTCTGGCCTGGTAGGCTTGCTGGTCACATCTGGGAACGGCAAGCTGAATCTGCAGACAGAAGGATACCCCAGGATATATAGATCGGATCTATAGAGGGGGGGAGACACACAGACGCAGTTTTGTCATGCCATGCGAGAGAATTAAAATATCCCAGCCCACATATGCCATGCATCGAAACTTTGCCCTACCGAATTCGACAGAATCGATGCTAGGGGAATTTGAAAATATGGCATGAGACAGTGCGCGAGGAGGGCGGCAGAGCCGGCTGGGACACAAGGCTTACGAGTGACCGTGTAGGGGAAAAGACACCGAATAGTCTGCATGTGGTGTGCCTGGTTTTCGGCGTGTAGGGTGTCCAACAAAGCCATTACTGCGAGAAGGGGGGGGGGGGTAAGTGAAGATAAGAGCCACCCCGAGAATGACAATACAAAAGTCAACTACCCCCGATGTAACGACCCCCTTTACGCGAAGAGCGCATGTCGGGGACGCCGTTTAAGACCTTAATTCAGCTATCAGCATGGTGGATGTCTTAACTAGCGGTTTCAATGGCGTGCAAGACGAATAGGTCCCATTATACCGTTTTTTTTGGCCTTTTCAACGATAGCCGTGCTCGAGTGCATTCTCCTCCAAGAATAACGCACATGAAAAAAAAACCATGAAACAACAGGAGTAACAAGTAATCAAGCAGTCGTCGCAAGAAGTCGTTCCAGACCAATGGCAGCACTGGGTACATGCTCGTCTTCCGCGGAAGCTTCAGCCTTGAGACCAGAGGCGTTGCTGTATATTCGCAGACAGAACAGAGCAGCTGCGGACGGGTTCCTTCCAGGAAAAAAAACGCTTGACTGGTGGTCAGGACTGGGCTATGTTGTACTAGTTTGGCAAGGATCGCCGGTGGTGGCCATGTCCAGCTGAACCCCCCTGCTCGCAGCGCAATGAGCAATGGGGTCACGTCCTTCTCTCCATGGCCGTATTTTGGTGGGCCTGCGGCACTACCATTCTTCCCGCCCATGGAGGCAAGCAAAAGGCCCGAGGGCACGTACGAGTACGGAGTCGGCTGTAGTTGGAAAAAGAAACGAAGAGATGAAAAGTTGAGACAACAACGGACAGCTGGGCTGAGATAGTTCGTTGCTGTCTCCACCCTTCTGTCTCGCGAGAAAAGGAAAAGGCGGCCACGACTGCCTACCTAAATATCGTCTAGCTCTTGGAAAGGCCCGCGCCGGCAAGCCCTCGGACTACTCGTCCAAATCCGCCTCTTCGTGTTGGTGCAAAATATGGTACAATGCTGTCTAAACTTGGCTTCCCTACTGATGGCACAGAACTGTCCGGACCCCTAGTCAGGCACAGCCTTGGGGAATTGCAGCTTGCTCGCGCTGTCCAGTCTCTCTTCCTGCCGGGCAGGCACAAGGCTGGATGGTGGCCCCAGCTCCGGCCAGCCGCCTGGCTGGGCATGCGGTGTGCTGCTGACACGCAATGCAGCAGCAGAAATTCCACGGCAAACCCTGGTGCGTATCCTAATCTCTACATACATAGTATTACCCCGTAGTAGTAAGATACCTGGCGTCGACCCTCAGCTTTCCACAACCACGTGATGCAGAATCAACAAGAGATTGCTTCTCGCATTTTACTATGTACAGGTAAGATACTATGTAAGATACATTCATTGCTTGGGGCCCCACATGGTCAGCGACAATACTTCAGCCTCGCAATTACCAGGATTTGTAGCCGGCGCTCGGGGATATGCGATTACTAACGAGCTAAGCCTGGAATGGATGACATATTGTGATAGGTCAGGACTGTACGACAGGCCGTTTGTTTTTATCCGCCTCAAACCGGCAACCCAAAACGGCAATGCCGAGGCCTGCAGCGCAGCGGCAACACGTCTTATTCACGAGTCGCTTGTTCCTACAAATGCGTGGTGGTTTTACGCGGTTTGCCAGGACAACAACAGCGAGTTCCTGGGACATGGCAGGCAGTCTTGCCTGACACACCACCATAGCCCGTCGCAAGACATCTAGAGGCCGTCAAGGAAGCCAAGATAAGATATCTTACAAGACGGACCTCCAGTTCCATGTGGGCAGCGTACTCCGTAGAAGCTGGCCAGAGCAGGCTCTACGCCAAGGAGACAACGTCAGATGACCGGCGCTACGCAGAATTTGTGTGCTGGCCGTTCTGCATGTTGCGCTGGCTGCTGCTGCTGCTGCTGATGTGCTGCGCCGCCTCGGTAAGCGAGGTGTGCTGGACGGCCGGGGTGCCGCTACGTTGGCGTTGCTCTGTCTCTTCTTGCCTGGTTTGGCGTCTCTGCAAAACGGATGTGCAGAGGGTGACAGGTGGAGCATTGTCACCTGCACAGTAGCTGGTCAGGCCAGCCACCCCACTAGCTCGTACGCAGAGACGCGCAAATAACAAGTGCTGGTCACAGGCGGTGGGACGCCCGCGGAAGCCAATCGTCGCTGGCCAGCTCAACCCCCCGCGCGCTGTAGATGGACGGCCTTGGGCTTCACCTCCTTTCTGTCGTTTCTGTCGTTTCTGCCGTTTCCGCCGTTTCTGCCGCCTCCTGTCCCGGTGGAGCAGGTTTGCGTGCGTGTCCATCTTCGAGGGCAACGTGACGATCCGGTGCCTGACTACTGTCTCCCTGCTTGTTTTGCAATGTCCTCGTTCCCACGCCCCCCCCTTTCTTTCTCTTTTTCTCTCTGCTTCTTCACCGCTCCATGTGCTCCCCGTCTCTGCAGCAGACCCACTGGCGTTCGTACAGAGGCCTCACCAACACCGCTTACCGCTAGCATTTGCCAGAGCTATATCTGACCGCGACTCGCACAATCCGCCCGCTCCGGCCGGGAGGGGATCTGGCAGTGGCCTCCAGAATGCCGTTCGACCACACCATCACCATCATCAACAACTCCGGCAAGGTCATCAGCACGGTGCGCCTCTTCCCGCCTCTTCCCGCCCCTCTCACCGCTCTAACATCATCGCTGACCCGTGGCAGGGCAAGCATCTCGTCGGCATCTTCAAAGAGGCCAAGTCCGCCTACCGGGAGAAAAAAAGTGCGCTCAAGCAGGAAAAGGCTGGCGGCCTGCGCCATGCCAATACTTTCCACGGCCCGTCCGGCGGCTTCGGCAAGACTCCCTTCATCCAAGAGTTTGAGGATAGCGTCGACCTGGACGACCGTGGGCATGGCTACCGCAGCCTCGGAAACACCCGCCAGCCTCTCTTTCTAGAGGCCAGCGGCCGTCGATCTCAAGACGACAGCAGCCGACGCTCCCGCGCCCCGTCGGAGAGCCAGAACTCTCGTCGCCCTCACCGCAGCAGCAGCGTTGGCGGCAGCAGCCACCACTCCAAGCCACGCCATGGCAGGGATCGCCCCAGTCACGATGGCCCTCGGCCGGCGCGCCCGCCGCTGACCGCGAGAAACCTCCGCACCCATTCGGAAGTCTCGTCTACGGCGCCGTCGACTTTGCCAGCGCGGTTGCGTCGCGGCGACGGCGTCTCGTCCTCCGAACATGCATCTCGCCGTCTGTTGTCCGGTGCCGGCCAGCCGGACCCCCAGCCGCGGGCACTCGTTCGCGCGCAAACCACGCCGGCCGCTCCTGAAACCCTTTCCTCCACGCCCGTCCCCACACCGCGCATGTCTGCGGTGGTCCGCCGCCCAAGGTCTGATCCGGCACTTCGTGAGCCTGCTCCGGAGCAGCCCATCGATATGAATCTGGCGTACGGCGATATGCCCCCCGACTTGGACTCGCGTTTCGATCTAGATTCCCCGGCGGCCGACGGCGAAGAGCAGAAGGAGCAGAAGGAGGCCAAGGTCAAAACGCTCATCGACTACATTGAATCTCTTCTCGACGAGGCCCAGTGCATCCATCACACTGCCAGTTCAATCATTGCCCACCTGCAGGACAGCCCGGAAGCGGCGGCCGCCGTTGCTCTGACCCTGGCCGAGCTGTCCGCGCTGCTAGCCAAGCTGAGTCCGGCCTTTTTAGGCATCGTTCAGGGTGGCAGCCCGGCTGTATTCGCTCTGTTAGCCAGCCCGCAGTTCCTCATTGGTACCAGCATTGCCGTCGGAATCACCGTTGTGGCCTTTGGCGGCTGGAAGATCGTCAAGCGCATCACCGATGGCAAACAGGCGTTCGAGGCGGGCGGGAGCTCGCAGGAACAGCAGCAGTACAAGCCGCCGGCTGGGTCGGCTCTTGCGGGCGTGCGTCTGCAGAGCCTTCCTCCGGCTGTCGGCACCACGGCTCCGAGTGTGGTGTCTGACGGTTTCGACGAGGCTCTCGTGCTGGAGGAGGAGCTAAGCTCGATTGAAAGCTGGCGACGCGGGATTGTGGCCCCACCCGACTACGAGGACGGCTTTGATCTCCAACGTGGCAGCGAGGTGGACGCCGAGCTCATCAGCCCCGAAGCGATGCGCTCGCGCATTGGCAACGACGACGCGCGCACCTTGCGAAGCGTCAGGACCCATCTCACGAGCCGGCCATCACGAGCCGACGCCAACTCCCTGCGGGGCAGCCATGGCCACCATCACAGCAAGCGGCACCAGGACCGTGGCCATGGCAGCGCGGGCACTGGAGAAGCAGGAAAGAGCAGCAGAGGATCCGCAGCCGGAGATTCCCCCGTGGTCTCCAGCCGTCGCTCGCGGCGTTCGGAGCATCACACAGGCGAGAGAGCCAAGGCTGGCAGCACTGTATCTGCCTCTTCTGCATCGCCGTCCTCGCCGCCGTCCGATCTAGGTACCCCACGAAGCAAGGAGAAGAAGGAGAACAGCAGCAGCAACATGCTGAAGCAGCTGTTTAAGAAGAAGCGGAATAAGGAAGACAAGAACCGGGACGATACCTATGTGTCGGTTCTGACCTGACGGCCAGAAAGTGCCGGTGGGTTGCATCAGTATTAGCACGTATCTTTCCAGGTAGCATCCGGAAACAACAGGTTGTTTGTATACTAGCTAGTAGTAGCTGTGGCAGAAAACACCACAGTACCCCCCCCCCCCCCAAACCCGGAGACGGGAAACTTGTACCGAACTCACACCCCATTCATCTACTCATCCTCCTCGTCTTCCGAGTCCAGAATAACAGCTGGCGGCGCCTGCCGTACCTCTTCGTAGAGACTGTCTGGCATAAGAATCTGTGTGGAGCCAGCCGAGAGTGACGATTGAAGCAGAGGATGCTGCTGTGCCTGCTGCTGCTGCTGCTGCTGCTGGTCGGGAACCTTCTGCGTCGATGTGGCAGTATCCATTTGACACATGTCCTTTTCCAGCCCTATTCCGTTGCCACCATCTACCCTCACCCTCTCCAGTGCAGATATGCCACCGGATATGCAGGGGTTTGGGGGCAGCCGAGAAACAAACGTCTCCTCCCACGGAAGCCGCGAGAAAGCTCGAGCCCCGAAACCCGTTTCCGCCGGGTTTACAATCTCTCCTTGGTCGCTTGTCTGCACCACCCCCTGCGCGGGTGATTTACAGGTCGGCGTAGCCTGCAACGGTTGAGTCTCGCCATCTCCACCGCTCTGAATACAGAGTTTACCTTCGAATGTTGCAGCGGCCCTTCCCTGGGCCAGTCCCTGGGAAATTGTCAGCTGCTGCTGGCTGTCGGATAAACCACAGTGTAGCTGTGTTTCAGTCTCCTGGGATAGACAGTACCTCTTCAACCGTCTGGTCCGATCTCCTGAAGCCATCGCCCACAGCATGGCCATGTACAGGGGCAAGAAGCCGGCACCGCAGGTTTGCAAGGAGAGCACCAACAACAGCAGGTGGCACATATGTGTATCGTTGCGGAGGACCATCGACCCACCCACTTTTCTTCATTGTTTCAAGAGGAACGGGATTGTTGAGCTGATAGATCTCTGCAAGCCTGTATGCAAAACTGGGCGCCATCCGACAAGCGTTAAAATCTGCGTTTCCCTCCCCGCTGTTGCTGTCGATCTCGCCCGGCTGTCGGAAACCGCCTCTGACCACTGCCATGTATTGAAGTTCACATGTGGGGTGACCGACGTAGAGCCAAAACCGGCAGACTGTTTGCGGGATCTTGTAGCTCCGAAACTCGTGATCTTGTGTTCCGTCGACAATGTTTTGTGCCTGATCCGGCTGAACCGATATGATGATATCTGACCGATCTGTTTGCGGCCCTAGATCGCGTATTGTTTCCAAAGGAACCCGCTGACTCTCTAGGCCCTGACTATGATGTATCTGGATAGTTTGCGTCTGAGCTGTTGTATCTGGCATAATATCCTGTGTTCTTGCAGCAACATATGAGGATGAAAAGAGTGTGCCTTTTTCTCTTTGCTTGACATTTCGCTTGTCTTTCTGCCGGCTGCCCGACTTGTTCACATCCCCACGGCTTTTTCTCAGCGGTGTAGGTGAGCCCGGCTCCAGATCCGACAGTGACAAGATGCTGGCAATATCACTTTGAGACACGTCTGCGGGCCTGACGGCTACCGGCGAAGCTCGTATGACGTCTGGAGATAGAGGACTCAAGCCACAGAATTCTGCTTCTTCATCTGTATCGGGTATCTCTTCCGTAGACGACACCCCTCCTCCCTGCCGCCTCTGTCGGCTCACATTGGTAAAGTCATCCTCATCCATGTCTATCGCATTTATAGCAGCTTCCTGAGAGCTGGCGGATAAGCTACAGTTTCGACGACAAGAGCGCTTTATGTTCTCTGCCGATTGCAGTATTTGAAGCTGCGCTCGCAGATTTGATGAGCTTGTGCTCTCATTTTTGCCTTTAGTGTGCATGAAGCTAGGCGACCTTGTCGCGTAGTACGGATCAGAATCAGCCTCGGTAGATTCGCGACTTCGTTTTCTTGACAGCATTGCCACAGCTGTCTGACCAGACCTGTCTCCTCGGGTGACAGCTGAGTTGGTACCTCTAACATCAATTGATATCTTAGACTTGTGCTGCAGAGGCGACGATCGCAGCTCGCCAAGTGGACTGTGGTTGCGCCCCATAAACGGAATTGGCGTGAAAGGGCTTGGCTGCGAGGAGGGAATTTCAGACCGCACAGATAGAGGCGTCGTGTTGCCTGACATTGCCCCGACACTGTGTATCCGGCGCTTCATCGGAGTCTGTGGCGCAAGCGATAATGGAGGATTTGTTGGCCTGTTTATGTTTTTGGCCGTATCGACAGTTTTTGTTTCTGGTGACCTGGTTCCAATTTCGTCCTCGGAGTCCTGAATAATAACTGTCCTGGAACCGCTATTTATTATACCATCATCATATATGGTGTTTCCTGCCTCTCTGGATACAGATTGTGTCCTGCTTTTCGTCTGTGGAGAGGAGCCATGCCAATCTTTCGTAGACTTTCGGAAGGCCACATTCTTGCTGCTGCCATGAACCGAGTCGTCCTTCTTAATCCCTCCCGAGTCGTTTTCTTCGTTATTATTCGCCCGTTCTGTTGAATCTTGGCCATCCAGACTTGAACGACTGTACCATAGGCTTGTATCCTCCGGGCTAGTCGCTGCTGTTATCACATAGCCAACTTGTGTCAGCGTTTGCTGTTTCGGTGATCGTGCTAAGCCATGGCGATTATATGTCTTCACCACTTTCCTTCGCCCTGTAAATTTGATTTGTTGTGTCGGTCGAGATGATTTGTACACGTGAGGCCGCACGTCGGACACATGTGGTATATTTTGTAGGTGGTCTTGAGTTGGAGAAGCTGGCGGCATACCTCTTTACTTGCTCGGGATATATTGATGTGCCTTTATGGACTTGAGGTAATAACTCGTGGAGGTGACCTTGAATATTGCGATATACAATGTGGATATATTATGTGGGGCCATGCTTTACTCGCTTGTCGCGTCGCGTCTCAAGGCAGAACATCATGCATACCACATTAAAATATTACGCGTGTCATAGGTCGTCAATTCGCGTCAGGGCCAACTTATCAATCTACTTACAGACGATAACCGCTTTTTCATCCTCTTCCTCTTCCCCCCCCCCCATCTCCCTCCCCTTTGGGAGAGGGGGAGAGGTTTCTACCTTTCTAGGTATGTGCTCTTCATTTTCATTCCGACGATTATGCCTTTGCAAGTGATGCTCTCTTAGAGATCCGTATCGTAGGGACAAGAGTGATGGGAGAACCAGCCATCATGATAGATGGAAAGCACCCTGACCTTCTTTAATGGCAGTGAACAGGCGCCTCCTCAAAACATCAACGGTGGTATAATCAGGCAATTTGAGGTAATTGACACACGTCATAACGCTGGGAAGGTAATCATCTGACACAAACGGAGGTTCGCTCGGTTTACAAACCACCGTAAACATCGGTGTCAAGCTGCGGAAACCTGCCACGATAGCTTAGTTAGCATAGCTCTAAACTTTAATCCCGCGTCAACGGTGTAAGAGCCAATCGTACCTCCAATGGGCAGTTTTGGGCTGCCCGTAGTGAACTGGAGGAAGTCACGTCGCTCTGCCAGAGTGAGCTCACTCATGACTTGCAGAAGGTTTTTCACGCTGCTGCTATCCATGTTGAAGCCGTGGTCGGCTTTGACAGAATCCACGAGAGCTAATGTGCGAGAAGGGGTAAATTGTCAGCAGACCTCCATATTGCTAGAACTAGGCAAAACACGTACTTTCGAGCGACCAGTCTTCTTCGACTCGTCCAAACAGTGATGACAGCTCGTCCGGTGTGAAGGCACTCAATGTAGAGTAGGGGAAGACTTGGGAAAATCCCTTGCGGAATGCGTCCACTTGGCGGTGTACACCACTTCCCAAAGTCAGCGCCACGACACGTTCGATATATATATCAACGTTTTCGATCGTGACGTTCACCTGGGCGCCGCCAGTGATAAGCTCGATCTCGGGGTAGCCAGGGAGGGTAAAATCCAATGACAAATCATCGATGTTGGTGCCATTAACGGTGATAGCCTGAATGTCGACTACCTTCTGGGAGGCAGAACGGTATGGATCCTCATCAACTTCCTTCTTTGCGACCGCAAACTTCTTGATGAGCTGAAGAGAACGAGCCAGTGCCGGGTCAACCACTTTGATCGCCCCCAATGACGGACGTACGCCTGTTGTTTCGTCGCCAATTCGGAAGAAGATTGGATTGAAATTGATGTCGATTATACGAGAATCAAGCATAGACCGAGCCACAAATTTTCCGAGTGCCCGAAACAGGCTTAGGATGCGCTCATCATTCGGGCCGGTCGCATCTTCATTGCTTAGTGGTCGTGGGAACAATCCATTCGGGCTAGTAACAAAGTCGGAGTCGCTGAAATCATTGTCGCGCCACAGCTTCAGCTTCTTCTTGGAGAACTCCCTCGATACAGTCGAATAGAATTCGAGGGTGGGTCCCAACCCTGTACCAACTTCCTCAAAATACTCAACCTCAAGCATGCTCTGCGACGCACCGTAAAGCTCCATAACCTTCACAGCCGACTCAAGAATCTTGGAGCGAGATATTCGCACCTTCTGACGCTGCAGGCGGCCAAGATACGGGCGGTCATCGCGACGGTCTCGGCGAGACTCATCTTGAACCTGTGAATTTTGCCACCGTGCCATCGAGCGTGCGTATCCGAAGGAGGTCGATTGCAGGAACAGGTGGCGAGTCTCGAACGGGAATAGGAAGGGGTAGAGCCCGGCCAAATCTTCGCTCCAGTTAGGTAAACAGCTGCTGGCAACGATGAGAGGTTCCTCCAGTTGTCGATTTAGCTTGGCTGTAAGCTTCGTGTTGACAAATTGCGACAACGGCTCGACGTTGAGTCTTAGAGCCTCTTTGTTTGTCACTAATACATCATCGATGTTTGCATTCAGATCGTGGAGGATCCTGAGCAGTCGCAGGATCGACGATGCTGTCGGATTTTTCTCCAATGGACTATGAGCCGTAGTGGCACCCGACATTTCAGGGTCAACAGAGCAGTTGATAGGGTCAGCCGAGGAGCTAGACGCCATAACTTCAATCTGCTTAGATCCCGGGACGCGGCGATAATGCACCAGGTGTATTGTGGACCAGATAGAGCGTCCAAGATGCTCGTCGTGCCTAGTCGCCGATTGCAAGACAGCACGATAAACTGTGCTGTCCATTGATACCACTCTTCCATTTAGAGTAAACTCCATGTGCCAGAGCTGAGGGTTGGTTTGCAAAGATGCTGCATAAGATACAGCACGAGGTGGTGCAGATATAGGCCGTGCCACTGGCGAACTTTGCAGTGCAGTCGTCAGTGCACTCACCCGGTTCCTCGCGGCAACACTAGGTGAACTTCGCGAAGGCGTCAAGACTTGAGACCCGTCCTCTTCCCGTGCTGTGATTCTTCCCCCAGAAGCAAATTCGAGATTGACAGCAGATGGCTCAGTCGTTGCATTACCGTCTATTTCACCATTGATGTCGCCAACAGTAGCACCGAGGATGTCTTCTTCTGGAAGGATGTGTTCGTTTGCGTCCGAGATATGTTTATCATCTGCACATTCGAGGGCGTCTGCCAGTCGGTTCGCCTCATCATGTGGCCGTGGCAATGACAGATCGGCAGATGAAGCCGGTGGGTGCCGAGAAGATCGGTGCAAAATGGTTTTATCCCTTGAGCCCAAAGTTTGGTCCGGTACAATTTGTGTCTCCCTTGTCGCTATGGGAAGGGCTGGCATCATCGTTACCGCCTTCTGCTTACTAGCCATGCGACCTGGACGAATGCCATCTGGATTCAAGGTCGGCGCTTGTGGCGAGAGTTGACGGAATGTGGTGCTTCCAGAAGCCTCGGGAGTAGTAGAAGGAGCATGGCGCAACATCAACGACCCCCCTGAGAGTAGCCGAGCGCTGCGCTCGGCAAGACGTGCAGCTGCGGACGTGCTAAGTCCACCACTGGAGGATCCTGTCATGGCGGCCAACGCCCTTGAGAATCCGTCGTTCTTCACGTTTCGAGAACGGTCGGAAAGGATAACTCTCGGTCTCAGGTAGTCTTCGAGGGCTTGAAAAGTTGCTATAGCATGGATAGAGACCATGATGCTTCGGAAAGGCCCAGGTATATCTGAATCATCGTCTGCGACCAATCGGAGCCTGATTTGTTTCGCTAGCATAGAGGCAGCGCTGCTGTGGTTTCCATCAAACGTGTTATGGTGAACAGTGACAACTTCGAAATTCTCGGATCGGCTGAGTAAATCTTGCAATTTGTGTATCAAGACACTGAAAGGTGTGGTAGGAGAGTCTGTTGTTGCCGTCTTAGGTCGGGATTTTACCGTGTGTCCCATGAAAACTTCAAGAAAGGCAGACTGCGCAGCATTGGCAAGCTCTTCTTGAGGGTTGCTGAAGATGAGTTCAAGCACACGAACAAGCCCAGATTCAAGGAGTTCAGCGCTGGTGACACTTTCGAAAACGTCCGAATCAAAAAATGCCGCTAACCTCTCAAAGAGTTCAGCACCACCTTCCAAGGACATGCTTGCAGGGCTTCGGTCGAGATAGAATGCTGATATCTCTTGAGCCAAACCAAATAGATTGGAGAGTATCTCAGTTGCTTTCTGTCGCATTTCTTTGCCGCTTTTCTCCGTCTCGTGCATATCCAGTATCCTTTTTGCAAAGAGGGCTATCCGAGCCTTGGATGGTGCACCGGCCACAAAACGCCTCGGTGGGGATTCCGTAGACGTTGTTGAGCCTTCAGAACTGACGGGCGAGCCGGGTGCTTCGTCGTGGTGCTCATCCATATCATGGTCATTGTTCTCCCCGTCCTCCCCTTCTTCCACCTCGTCGTCGTCAGAAGAGTGCTGAGAACTGCCCGCATCGTCACCACCGCCATCTTCCTCTAACTCCCCACCGAGGCCCGCATCTGCTTCTCTGTTTCCAGCATGGCATCTGCTCTCGATGTTGTCGTGCCCGTCACTTTCATTTCCACTGGCAGAATCCGCATGGTCTTCCATCGATGACCGCAAAATGACATCGACACACAGAGGCTCTCCTCCCAGAGATTCATCTCCAGACTCGGCCTGCATTTCCGGCTCCGGCTCTGGCTCCACCGTGGTGGCAATTTTTTCAATCTCGTTGATGACACCCTCGCGGTAAAGCTGATATCTGTACACATTGTCGAGCCGAGCGAGAAGCAGTTCCGTCGCTTGCAGTGCCGACTTCACGAGAATAGGATGGTCCTGCTGAGACAAGATGGATGCCAAAAAGGATGCGTACGGGACCGCCTTGAGAGCCTCTTGAACAATTTCTGTATCAAAATTTGACAGCATCCTCAACTGAGCTGAGAGGACCTTCGATCGAACATCCAGGTTTACGGTGCTTGAATACGCATCCGTTAAAGTGGGAAAAAGGATCAGGGCAAACCGCCGAACCTCAAGCTTGCATTCGTTAAGAAACCCGATCCGTTTCTCATTCAAAGTCGACCGTTTCCGAGAATTAGGGTATTCGGTGGCAGCTCCATTACCCCTGCCCTCCGCAGAACCAGACAGCTCCGTTATATCCCCCGAAGGCCCAATACAGAGGTCGGTTGCTTCTCTTGGCAACAAATTGCAGATGACGTTCAGCGTCTCAATAATTTGCTCTCTCGGTCTGTGGATGAGAGCCTGCATGATCAGGACGCTATCCAGTTTGGATGTAATGTCATCGGTACCAGAAGGTGGAGAAGCGCCTGTCAGAATTTGGTACAGGGTTTCAACAACGTTCATCTTGAAGAGCTCGGTTGCGAGACGCGGACTGTCGTGTGCCGTGATAGCGAGCACACGTAGAAACTGGGTATGTAAGTTGGGTGCCATCACGTAGTTTGTCGAACCAGGAAGAAGAAGTCGAAGGATAGCCATTAGCATATCCACACCAACGAGCTCTTCAAGCTTTGAAGGCTGATGTTTGAAACTTTCGACAATGCGAGATACGCAGAGAGCAGCCTGTTCCACAACACGCTGGTCACTACTATTCAAAACGTTCAATAGTATAGGCATAACGTCGCGAACAACTGGGAATGAATCTTCTGGGATGTTGCGACAGCAGTTGGCAGCGGTTGTAACAGCGGTTCGTTGTGTGCTAGTGGCGAAAAATTCAAGGTATGATAAACATGCCGTCAGACCGCCCTCACGCACGATACTGGCAGGGTACTCGACGGATATCTTTTCAAGCGTGCTGAGGGCCTGCTCGGCAAGATCAATGAAGGAAATCTCCAACAGCTTCTGGCAAAGGATAGACACGGCACCACCATAAACCACGTTGGCTACACTTGCTGGCAGCGCCTCCATGAGATTTGCAAGGCACCGACATGCAAGCAGCATTACCTCCGGATTTTCTTCTCCTGTAATTTCGTTTGGCTGCATGAGGCTGACAAGCTCCCGTACATATGCATCTGGTGAGAAGCTGCCAGATAGGTTGTCCTCGTTCGATACGAGAAGAATCTCCGATAGGTCTTGCAGTGCTATTAACTGCATAGAGGGGTCGTCCTTTTGGCGAAGGCTGTTCAAAATTTCTCGAAGACGCCCACCCATACCAGACATGGAGAGCATTCCTCCGAGCATGCTCAGGGCGGCTGGAAGGCCAGAACCACGCGGAGGCATTGAGAACCCACCACCAAACGGATCCGAGAGCCTGTCGTGGGCAAACGGGCCACCCTCGTCGTTTTCTTCGCTGTCATCATCTCGTTCGTGTTCAGAATCGGGTGGGGGCGAATAAATGCGATCCGGTTCGGCCTCATCTGATCCCGTCATAGTCGTGTCCTGTTCCGCGAGAGCATGAGACGCTTGTTTGGGATTATCCAAAGAAGGCTCTGGAGCTGTATCTGGAAGCACAATTGGGAAGTCAGCTCCCAAATCGCCAAAATGACATCAATGGATCTCTTCCACCTCTTTCAACCTGATGCAGTTTATTGTTTTAGCTTTCACCCTCCAAAATACTTTTACGTACCGTCCACAGTCTTCTTTCCACGGCTAGATCGTCGGGGCGTCGAAACTACCCCATCTAAAGCATCTGTGGGGCCTATAGCCGAGCTATAGCTTGTGTTAGTGGCGACATCTGCGTGTAGTAGAAAGAGTAGCATATAAACTGTACCCCAGACCCGCCATATTGATAGAGTTATTGGCCTTTCGACTGCGTGTATGAGCCGCGGGGGCGTGGGAAAGAGCTGCTGCGGAGGCAGCCGGTACGGGCCCGATTATCTTAGGTCGCTTTGAGTGCCGAGACGCTGAAACTGGTTGTGCAGTTATATTCTGTGGGCGTCGGTTGGAGTCGTCCTCTTCGCGAGCCTTTCGCTTCCGAGGCGATGTTCGATTGACGTGGTTGGCAACCGAACCAGGTATAAGTTCGTCTGCAGATCTCTCGGTCGCAAGTAGGGGGGTTAGAGGGACTGTCTGACTGGCAGCTTGGCGCGCAGAAGCACGCGTTACTCTGGAGAGCATGAGTATATTTCCAAATACAAACAACAGTAGACGTATTTGCTGTGGATGGACGGTGGAGAAAAAATTGAAATAGAATATTCAGCCGGATAGATGGATTGCCTGGCTGGCCGTCAAGTGTAATGGTGAAAAGGGGGCCAAAGCGGGAGAAGGAGATAGAACAGAGTGCGCCCTATCTTGGCCAATTGGTTTTAAGATGCTCGGATAGTGAATGGATATGTTTCCTGTTTATTGCCACCGTCGGCCACCTTCACGTCATGGCTCATGGAACGTTCTGGGGGTGCTTAGGAAGACAGCATGGGTGTGAGATGATCAGGCACAAAGTGACGGTACGACAGCTAAACAAATGAACGCCCGCCTAGTCAAGGAAACGCCAGCGGTGGTGTTGGACAGGTAGTGGGCCAGGTAGCTCAGAGGGACGTAATAGGTAAAAGGAGCAGTGCGGTGTAACAGACGTACCGGGAAGATATGGACGGTATTGGAACAGAAGGGGCCGGTTTCTTCTTCGCCAGTGAGGGAGATGCTAGTGTCGTAGACTGTCTTTCAACTGGGTGTCGAGCACCGGTGAAAGGCGGGCTTTGGGCAGAGGCCAGTGAGGCGTCGGCAAATTTAGATGGAGGCCCAGAAAGATCGCTATCGAGAACCGATCTAGGGCGCGGCTTTGTAGAGGGAGTTCGTTCTGCCATGGATTACGCCATGGGTCAGGCGAAGGCAAAAGAGATCAGGCAGCGCGGTGCGGCAGAGACGTTTGCCACTGTGTCATCGACATTGGCAGCTTACCGCGCAGGATCGGTTGCTGCGTGGGAAGAATAAGAAAAGGCGTATGGTCGGGGAATACAAAGTCAGAGAAGAAAGAAATGAGGAAAAGATGAGATGTCGTGGCGAGGAGAGATGAGCGGAGGAAAGGCAGGACTGCAAGGTTGCGTCAGGCAGACAGAAGTAGTGGTGGCCTACAGTGCGGGCAGTTGCGAACCCGTACTCGTAGCCGTAAAGAGATGCAATCGTATTAGCGAGTATGTAGTTAACAGTATTACGTGTATTCTTTTATCCGTTAGTCACATGACATATACTTCTTGCAAGCCAAAGCCCGCGATAGTTTAGTCCGCAAGGCAAATTGTACTCGTGATGCAGTGTACAGGGTAAAGCCAAACTTGTACCTTTCCTCACTTCGCCTGCATTATAAAGTGCCACGACCCACAGGGTGGGTCTTTATTCTGCCTTTTGGTAGATTACGTATCTTATCTTGGCCTACCGGGTTACTTCGGCTTAAGAATATGCGAACCGCGGCTCAGGACAAGACCGGATAAAACAACAACTTCCCTTCCTCGAATAAATTCAGTGTTTTACTCTCATAGTCACTTCTCGGTAAATATACAACTGCACAACACAGGACAATGAGGCCAACAATTCCCCTCGCGGCCCCAATATGGGCATCTCCTTCTTGGGCTTCCTCGTTGCGACGATGGTCCATATTCCGCCGTCGTTTGAAGCCGGCAGTTTTCTTTGTTCCACAACGAGCTGTTAGCAGCCTGTCACAGAACCCCGATTCAGATCACGTAGCGTTTCCGGGAGCCATCAAAAGTGTTTTCACGAATAAGCTGAAGTTTGAGCTACCCTGCGAATACCCGGCCATGCCGACTTATCGCGTCATCGACCAGCATGGCACTGCCATTGACCCGACATTCGAACCTGATCTCAATGATGAAGAAATTGTCAAGCTGTACCGGGATATGTTGACCGTATCGATAATGGACATAATCATGTTTGATGCACAGCGACAAGGTCGCATCAGTTTCTATATGGTGTCTTCTGGTGAGGAGGCTGCCTGTGTGGGTACTGCATCGGCCCTGTCCGCCAATGATGTGATCTTCTGCCAGTACCGCGAACAGGGTGTATTTCAGCAGCGAGGGTTTACTCTACAAGAGTTCATGGGCCAGTTGTTCGCAAACAAGAATGACCTGGGAGGGGGGAGAAATATGCCAGTTCACTACGGCAGCAAGAGGTTGAATATTGTAAGACAAGCCATAATCGACGACTTTACCTTGCCACGCTAACCTCCTGGTAGCACACCATATCCTCCCCTCTAGGAACTCAGATTCCCCATGCGGCGGGAGCAGCATATGCATTGAAGATACAGCGCATGCAAAACCCCACAGCCTCCCCTAGAATCGCTGCTGTCTATTTTGGTGAAGGTGCCGCCAGCGAAGGCGACTTCCACGCTGCGCTAAATATTGCCGCCACCCGCTCGTGCCCAGTCGTGTTTATCTGCCGCAATAACGGGTATTCTATTTCCACTCCCGCCCTTGAGCAATATCGAGGGGATGGAATCGCTAGCCGTGGCTTGGGGTACGGTATAGATACAGTCAGGGTCGATGGTAATGACCTGTGGGCTGTTCGCGCAGGGATGAAAAAGGCCAGGGAAATGGCCCTCCTAGACGGCGGGAGGCCGATCTTGCTGGAGTGCCTCACATATCGCATCGGTCACCATAGCACATCAGATGACTCGTTTGCATACCGGGCAAAAATGGAAGTGGAGGATTGGAAACGACGAGATAATCCAACATCACGCTTGCGTAAATGGATGGAAGCAAGGGGATGCTGGAACGATACCAAGGAGAAGGAAATGCGCGCAAGCATACGAAAGGATATTCTCAAGGCCTTCAGCGACGCCGAGAAAGAAAAGAAGCCTCCTATCAGAAACCTGTTCGAGGGTGTGTATGAGGAACTCACGCCGGACCTTCGGGCACAGATGAAACAGCTCAGGGAACATCTGGATCATTACCCAGAAGAGTACGACACTAGTGAGTTTGATGGTGGAAAGGATAGCTTGTCTTGGCAATAATTTCTCCATACAACAGCACTTCGTCTATCGTGGGTTTGGATTGGCGAGCCAGATTGTGTGTTTCTTCGACTTAACATGTAATGCGGACGAGCCGGAAGTGGGTAGACTAAGTAGCATATGGGAAGTATAATGAGGTTGACAAAAACCTAATACAGCGTGTAAAAGCACATTTGGGTCAAGAATGACGAAGCAATTAGCGCGATACTTATTTTGTTGAGCCACATATGCACCGCCACAAAGTTAATAACGGAAATTATTTGCTTCTGATAAAATAGCAACCAGACATACCTCGGAGGTTGCGAATGGGACGCGGGTTTTTTTGGGGGGGCTTTTTCTCTTCGAGTGTGTGCTTTTTTTTTCTTCCAAAATGGCTGCCCGACGAGCTCAACTACCACGATTGTTCCTACAAAATCGAGCCTCCCTGTGGTACTCACAGCCACCCCACTTCCATGGCCACTCGAACATATCCGTGACAGCAGAATGTCGATTTTCAACGACGAGACAACTAAGTGTCGGCGGCACCGGCAATTCCGGAGCCCCAGAGCCAACATGTTCGGAGAGAGAGACGCATTTCGGGTTTGAGACGGTGACAGAAGCCGAAAAGACAAAGCGAGTTGCAAAGGTGTTCACCAGCGTCGCTGATTCGTACGATCGGATGAATGATCTCATGTCGTTTGGCTGGCACCGTATATGGAAGTGTGTAGTCTATTATGTATTTGCAATGTTCGGTTTATCTGTTAACAGAAATTACAGGGACCACTTTGTCAACTCACTCAACCCTGGCTTCACCGCAGACTATGCGCCAGATCAAGCTGCGACACCGCAACGTATTCTCGACGTCGCCGGTGGTACTGGAGACATCGCCTTCCGCCTGTTGCGACACGCAAATGTTGTCAACAGAAATCCAAACACACTCGTAACAATATCTGATATCAATGCCGCCATGTTATCCGTCGGTCAGGAGCGTGCTCAAATACAGCTTCCACCTAGTCAGCAAGCAGCACTTACCTTTCTAGAAGCCGATGCCACCAGCTTTTCTAGGCCGGACGGAAGCCACACCGTAGGAACGTCTAGCACCGACCTATATACTGTGGCATTCGGAATACGAAATTTTACCGACATCAGCGCAGCACTACGTGAGGCATATCGCGTCTTGCGGCCGGGTGGTGTCTTCGCCTGTCTCGAGTTCAGCAAAATAGCCTCCACAAACAAGAACCCAGCAGCGGCCTTGTTTGACGCTGCTTACAAGCGCTGGTCTTTCGGCGCAATTCCCATGATTGGTCAGCTTGTTACTGGTGACCGGGACTCGTATCAGTATCTAGTGGAGAGTATTGAGAGATTTCCGAGCCAGAACGATTTCAGGGATATGATTGTGGACGCTGGCTTCGCCGTTGCTGGATGTGGCTATGAAAACCTTACAGGCGGTATTGCGGCAATACACAAGGGTATGAAGCCTCTGGATTGAGACTTGGCGAAAGCTGTGCTTTGCGTCGCGTGTATATATAACAAACATACCGAAGGACCTCTACTTTCAAATACAATACGATATGCGTACGACCCAGAAAATCGGCGGGCTTGTAAGTTGTCGATTTGTGATTGAAAAACCGGGCAGGTAAGTTATATAGGTAAGATGCCTTCTGTCTGAAGTGTTATCCTTGTTCGTAGAGCTCTAATAATGCATACACTTCATTAATAATGAGGCTACGATCATGTTTGAAAACCCTCAAATGGAGAGAGAGCCATAGGCAAACACAGACTTGCATCGTGCATTTTGATACAATAATACGAATAAAATGGTCACATAGACGTGCATGGATTTATCGGGTGGACGATCCGGCCAGCCATTATACATACACTTCTCTATACTGGCTTGCATAATTGTGCTTTTAACCCTCTTGCCTCCGCAAAGGGTCCACAAGTAGCTTTGCAAACAATACCATCAAGCGACCACATGGAGCAGACCATGAATGCGTCGAAGTGAGGTTGCCTCGGATGGAAACCGAGAACTCATGCCATACCAAGAAGTGCGAATCACGAATCGGCCGGAGTGGAAGACGTTGGCGCCGGAGATGCGTTGCCTCCATCTCCTTTGCTCACA
This sequence comes from Grosmannia serpens, assembly GCA_029299595.1. Lineage (NCBI taxonomy): Eukaryota > Fungi > Ascomycota > Sordariomycetes > Ophiostomatales > Ophiostomataceae > Grosmannia > Grosmannia serpens. Next base: position 45,751 of record JANSMH010000043.1, read on the forward strand.
CCTGCGCCTCTTGGGCCACCTCGGCCACGCGGTCCTCGACCTTCTCCTCCACGACCGGTCCCACGACTGCCTCTTGCGTTCCCCCCGCCGCCTCGCCGGCCAGCACCTTCGCTGTCACTGGCTGTTCCTGTTCCACCCCCAGCACTCCGATACCCGCTCTGGCCTGCAGCATTCGTATTTCCACCGCCACGGTTACTGCTTCCCCAAGTGCCGGCGCCACCCCGCTCCCCTCGTCCGAATGGCTTACTTGATTCCCTGGGGACAAAATTTCTTACTAAGGGTCTGGAACGATCCTCTGTGGGACGGTGCTTTGCCTCATCAGGTAGCCGAGCCATCGCGCCATCCCGGTCTTCGACGGTCTTGAAATGAACAACCTTATTCGTTTGCCCATACTTCTCAATTTTGACAATCCTGACCACATCTTCACTTGCGAAGAGCTCCCGGGTCTGTTCGTCAGACTGGGCATTCATAATGAACAGACCAATGACATCCTGAGCCGAGCCTCTCGGGGCAGGAGATGGGATTGTTTCCGGTCCATTTGCCGTGCCATTCGCTGCAACAGAAGGCTTCTCCAAGTCTTTACGACCCGTCATTGAAGAAGGCTGGGGCGTAGCTGACTTCGCAGAGCCAGAACCAGAATTAGGTACTGCTAATTTTCCTGGACCAGCTTTACCAGACAAGGATTGCTGCTGTTGTAGCCCTGACTGATTCTGCGGCACGACGATTTGGGCCTGTGCTGGCTGCTGTTGCTGTGTGGGAGGGAGGGTGGCAATGGCTGGTTGGGGCGAAGCGGTTGAAGCTGCAGCTGGGGCTGGTACTGGCTGTGGAGCGTTGACCTGTTGCTTCATGCCACGGTGTGAGAAATTGAACCCTTGGGCCCTCATCTCAGTGCCAATACGACCGTCCTGGATTTCCAGGACAAGAAACCCAAATGCTGCATCTGCAAGATTGAAGTTCCACATGTTTTTGAAAGCACTTTCGTCCACTTGGCCTAAAGCGGGGGGGCCTCCAGCGGAGCCGAAAGGATTTCCACCGGCTGCTGTCGTTGGCATTTTTTCCACTATGCTGAGAGCGTTCTTTAGTAGATTTTGCTGGGCTTCGTTTTGCTGGATTGCTGGCTCGACCTCTCCCTTAACAGTCTCCCAAACATCGTTGAAAGATGCCTTGCTAGCAGCCAGCTTACCGCGATAATGATCGAGTGTGGGGTTGACGCTGAACTCATTATATGAACTGCCATATCGGAAGTGCAAGCCAGCCGAAATAGAGAAGTCCGCTTTGAGAGTAACTGAAAGCTGGTTCAATATGCCTTCGCGGGCCGGAGACGCATGCGTGATGAAAACGCGAGTTTCAGTGGGATCATAAACACGATTTGCTGTGTCCACCAATTCACCCATTTGAAGCAGGGTGGTCCACATGGTTCCCTGTCCACCAGCAATGGTGGTACGCCCTTCGCCGTTATCAAATAGCTTGTGCATAACCACGGCGCCGCCTAGGCCCAGAAGTCGAAGCTTGACGCCACCGACCTCTAGTAACATGGACTGGGCCTCATCGATGATATGGAGGTTGGGAACCTTGTATTCGCGAGACCGGAATTTCTCCAGGACACGAACGTCCTCGCATGCTCCCCATACCGTATAGACCGGCACATTCAACTTGACCTCGCCATTGAGTAAAAGTGGTAGTTCGGAAAGGGGTAGCTCGCTAGGCGAGAATCGGGACTTGACAGAAGCACCATTACCAGGTTGTGCAATTGCTTTCTTGACAGCTTCGGAAATCAAAGGGGAATATTGGGCCACGTGTTTCAGGGTTCTGGTTGCAGAGGCGCAATTAGTTAGTGGAGAGCATGCAGTGAAGATGAATTAATGGCCCAGAGAGGGGGGGGGTTAAATTGTACTTTTCGGCAATTCGCTCCAAAGATGTATCGTCATAAAATCCAAAATCGCCAGTATGAATGATATAGTCGGCACGTGCTTGCTTTGCAAGGTCGTTTAACGACCGCAGATTTCCTGTATGGGGATCCGGTTAGCTGAGAATAAACAAACAATTTCCCTGGTAGTTGAGAGGTAGCATCGACATGACGTCGAAATACGGTTGCTTGCGAGCTATCAAAGTGTTCTCGGGTTATGGTATCGTATTACCTCGAACGTCCGCGATGCACAGAACACGGATAGGGCCTGTTTGGATAATTCGGCCCTGGTTGGGCAAGAGGGGTCTGGCTTCGGTCGACAAGGCAGGAGATGGAGCACCGGCAGCTCCGTTAGGCAGATACCCAGCACCGCCTTGGCCGATGTATGAATGGCGAGGTTGCTGTGTTCACAAGCCGCTTATCAGCATTCGTTTCCTACACTGTAGCAAGTGCTCTGGGGGTTGACAGATCAACAGCCCCCCAAAAAGCCCGTGACCGTGCGGGGCAGTTTCGAAGATTGTAATTTATTCGTTCGTGTTAGAGGGGAGAATAAGTCGATTGCTCACCGATGCCATGACTTTTGGTGCTGCTCCTGGAGCCAAATAAAAAGGCGAAGGAAATGCGCCGTAAAGCTGTCTGGGAGGGAGGGGTGGGAAAGATTTGGTTGATCCGGCGCGGAGAATGGGATGTAGAAGGTACGGTGGATGGAGGGGTGAGGGGGGGGGCCGGAGGATGTTCAGCAGTTCGACGTTGGAAGCTTTTCAAAGCTCAAACCCGGACTATGGCGAAAGAAACGATGTGACGAGCCAGAACGGAATAGGTCGGGGGTATCAAAGAGGAGGTGAGGTGGAAGGGCGTTTTTTTGTCGGGCGCAAACATTCGCTCTAGGTAGACGGTGGTGTGACGAGGATTTCGGTGCCTAAATTTGCCGTTTGCAAACTGCATGAGCACGTTGCAAGGGAAGGCAGGAACGAAGAGATGGTGGGAAATAAACGGAAGCACTTTTTTAATTTCGTTTCCTAACGTTTTGCTGCGCGGGTTAGAAAGGGGAGGCGCGACTAAAAAGTGGGCTTGACCGCATTTGCACTAGCTTCATATTGCCGTTAGAGGAGTAACAACAACAGCCGTACTTCCATTTTGGTTTGCAAGGGAACGAACCTAAGACCGCATTTGCTACGACGGTGTACACTGCAATTCGCTCATATATTATAAAGAAACCTGCTGGTAGGTACAGATCTACAGAAGAGGGGAATGCACTACATCGGATGGAGGGCATGACTACATGTTTCGTTAGACTTGTATCTGAAGATTCCTTTTTTTTTTTTCATGCTATTAAAAACACTGACATAACGACACCCGACAAGAACCTTGAAAGATAGGCCAGGAAATATCCTAACCAGACAGCAACGAGAGCACCAATGGTGATTCGTATTCTCAACGACTCCGTACTCCCCACCCATGCATGCAGCTATGAACATATAACCGTAAACGCAAACACAAAAAGATACAGAACACACATATAAAGAGTGTTTGAGAAACCCAGGTAGGGGATAGAAGAGGGCCGCAACTCTTTAACATACAATGCAAAACCGGGACTTATATCACTAACCAGAATAGACCCGGAGTCGCTGGTAAGGACCAAGTGATGGCATTGACCGGTAAACACCTGCCAAGGCACTTTTCCTGCCAACAGCACTCACCCACCATTCACCACATGCCATCGTCGTCATGTTGGCTATCATCAGAGTGGCCGTAGTCATAATAGCCACGTGACCCACTGTTCTGGCCCACACCCTCGTAGCTTTCGCCTCCCTCATGCTGCTCCGGTGTCTCGACCACATGGTTCTGGATTTCAACGTGAGTGTTATCAGAAGTTCGAACATCGTCAGCATAATTAGCGTGTTCACTTTCGCCCTGACGATGACTCGAATCTACATATTGGGTTGCTTCCTATGATGGCAGGAGGTTGGAATGTCAGCTTATAACGTGTTCGCTAGCTGTGCGCGTCAAGCGTCTTAATGAAGGGGTTACCAACCCTGTGATATTCGACGTTGTATTCGTCAACGTCGGGTTGAGACCGCTGCTGTTGCATCTGCAGCTCCATATATTTCTGTTGCTGCTCTTCTTGCTCTCGGCGTTTTCGCTCTTCTTCTTGACGTTTCTGCTGGGGGGAGATCGGAACGTTCAGTTGAGGGTGCATAGCCTGGACCTTGGCCAAGTACGAATACATAAAGTTCGATAGCAATACCTGACTCCGCAAGTCACGGCGTGGGTTGGCAAGCTTAATATGGGCCATTCGGTAGATGGCACGCTCTTCCACAATGGGAAACCGTGTGAAAGGATAATCGATGTCTGGACGCAGTAGGAACACCTGGGGCTCGGGCGATGTCGCTCTTTGCTTGCCCTTGCTGCTCCCGCCGTCCTTATTCTCCTTCCGTCGAGATCCGCCAAAAATTGAGCCGAAGGAAAACCCATCCTTCTCCTTCCTTGCGTCGCTGAATTTCCGGCTACTTTCCTTTTTCTTTTCGTCGCGTGCTTTGTTGTCGCCGCTATCCCGATCTAGGACTACACTCTCTCGCCCTCTGTGATTGACGACGTTGTCGATTGAACTCTGCAGCACATCGAGGCGAGCGTTGTCGTGAGGCTTATCTGCCTGTGTACGTTCCGCGGTATTCTTCACTCGTGTCTTCTTAACCAGATCCTCCTTTTCCTTTTCCTTTTTCTTCTTGTCCTTGTCGTCGTTCTTGAACCACTTCCAACTCATGGATTTGCTGCCCTCGCTTTCTTCCTTTTCTTTGGCCTTTTTGTCTGTCTTCCGTTCGTCAACCGCCGTGGTTGGGATGAGCGACAAGTTATCGGTCCGAGTAGATACAACAGCTGAAGCTGGTGCGGGCCGTTGCACGGTCTCATGTGGTGTTAGGGTGAGCTTGGGAGTTGGGGCAGAAGAAGCCTTCGCAGGATCGGTCGCCACAGGTATCACCTGAGGTGCCTGCTGTGTGTTTGCCCTCCCAGCAGACGGCCGTCTATTTGATCGAGGTGGCGGCTGTTGTTGCTGCTCATCTGGGCGTGCTTGCTGCTTCTGTATGGTTACCGTAGGATGTGATAAAGGCGGAGTGCTAATAGTCTGTGAAGATGATCGTTGGGGGAACTGGCGCAATGATTCGGTGAGAATCGACTCTTCAGTAGTGGCGGGACATTGAGGTGATGGCTCGACTGTAGACGTAGTTGGGACAAAGGCATTTGGGGAGAGTGGAAGGTCTGCGGCTGATTTGTCGAGCAAAACTGACGGTGGAATGTCCTCTGCAGACTCAACTGGCGATATTTCCGACTCTGGAACAGTTGCTATCGCAGATTCCTGTGTAAATGAGAGTTTCCTTCTTATAAAAAGCGTTGGACGAAAGGCACTCTCTGCAGGAATGGGTTCGGACATAACCCGCTGCAACCCACGACCTGCTGTGAGTATTTCGGTTGACTCGATTGCTATCCCATCGACCTCTCTCTCGCTGTCTTTATCTGTCTGTAGCGCAACTACCCGCTTGGGGGGCAATTGACGGTTGCCAGACCGAAGACTGCCTCCTTTCCGATAGGTAGTCCGAGTCGACCTTCGCAAGCCCATGGATGCAACGGGTAGGATGGGTTTGTCGTCACCTATTTCACTTCTCTCGAGGCTGGCCTCAGTCTGGCGTTGTGTGTCCATAGCTAACTTTTGGACAACCTTGCTCGGATCTTTGACTAACTCATTCAAACTCAACTCTGGAGTGCCGAAGGAAACACTGGTCGATGAGCCTCTTCTCCTCGAACCTGAACTTGTAAGGTCGTCGGAATCTGGCCCACCTCGCCCAGTACCCAGTTTTGTAACGTCGCTGTCCACTTGCCTTGACAGCATCGATTTCTTCCTCAGGAGACCGGTATAGTTCGTCTGTGCGGCATCAACAGATAGTGACGACTCCCCAGATCGTCGCCGCATGGACTGCACCCGATTTTCGAGAAAGTTCTTGAACTGGTCGGGCGCTAGTTCTGGATGCACTTTGGCGGGAACCCACAGCAACCTAGAGATGTCGCCCTCATCGTCTTCTCCAGTAGGTGCGATGGATGGCATCGCCATTAGAGACAAGCCTTGGAAGGGCATGAGGTCTGGGTCAGCAGTATTGCCAACGTCTATCGACATGCGACGGAGAGCCTGTAGATTGCTGAGTTCCTGAGCAATGTCATCCGGGTTATCGATGTTTGTGATGGGAAACTGCGAGGTGCTATGAGTGTCTGGCTGAACGTCACGAAGAGATAAGGTCGGGGACAAAGGGGATAGGGGTTGCAATGCTGCCGGTGAAGCATCGTATGATAGGGCGTTTTGTTGACTAGGCGTCCGAGCCTGTGATGTTTGAGCCAGCTTCGCCTTGACGCTGCTGTTTAAAGTTGCCATTAGAATTGCCGACGGCGATTTGTCTTCAGGTACACCCTGTTGATCTCGTCCACCTCGCTGCTGGGGAGTCTGTGCTTGAGGCTGTAACCGGGTGTGATGGGCCTTCTGGATCTGTTCTCCGCCGTACGGAGACGCCATAAAGCTGAGCGGGCGGCTGTTTCGCCGAGGTTCATGCAGTGAGTCGTCATCGCTATCGTCATATAGAGTTCCGATCGCTTCCGTCACATGATGGCTGGGGTCTGATATTGACAACTGGTTGCTGTGGCCTCGCCGGCTTGAAAAGCTCTCGCCATTGTCGAAGAGTCGAGACGAGGTCTAATATAGAGGCTCGCTGAGATTAGCAACAGCGTTGCTGGAAGCATAGACAGGTGCTAGACGTCGCAAAAATCACGGTGGTTTTAATGTGCTATTTTGCTTGTCTATATGCACGCGACAACGGATTCGGCTCGGAGAAGAGGGGAGGGGGCTGGCAAAACGCACCATCATCGAGGGCAACAGGACGAGGCCACAGGTGAGGCCGAGCCTAGTGTTCCCTTAGGGGCGGAAGTACAACCTGTGTCAGACTACTCGTAGTATGGCAGTCTATACAACTTGTTCGCGAGGGTATCATGAGTGGAAGTCGCGGCCCTTGGTGTGGAGATGTAGGGTGTGGTTGGGGCAGAGATAGATTGGACAGGTTGATTACTGTACAGGAGGGCTTCGTGGACGATCAGCGACAGTTGAAGCGAGCTAGGCCGGGGGGTAGGTTGGCGGCGCTGTTGGAATAAAGATAGTTTTGGCTTGCCCGCCGCGGAAGACACCAACAACTTATCGAAATCGGCCGAAGTTCGTGGTTTGTTTTAGACGATCAAGATCGCCATCAGCCTTTGGCAGGTGAGGTGTGCAGTATGCTCCTTGCTTCGCCACCTTCTTTTCTTTTTATTGTCCTTTCCGTGGAAATTCGAAAGAAAAAGCAATTAAAAGATGAGAAAAGGAGTGAATGGAGCCTCAGCCAGATACAGTAAAGCGGTTAGGGCGGCCGTAAGATATGCAGCTTTGGTCTATGGGTACTGTCTCCTATCCTCTCTAGTGCCATTGGTCAATGCTTTGCCTAAAACTCATCACGTGGCGTTACTTGTTCTTTAATAACGCTAAAAGCGGAGAGACCGCAACACTAGCGTAGACCAGTACGTTGCATCTGTCCATAGGTAACCCTTTTCTAGCTAGCGCTCGTTTCCTACCATTAAACGTGCTAGCTATATTTATATAACAAATAGTTTATTTACGTATAAGTTTAGTATAATTAATATGTGTATAGCCTATAACTTGGTTTTACATAACATTATACTTTTTAAAGAAAAAATCACAATAAGCTATAACTAAGTATTAATAAAAGGAAAGGTTTAATATAAGCCTTAGCGTTACTCTTAACATCTCAAAAAACCTTCCCTCATCCCTTAACTTAAAGCTATATAAAAAAATAGCTATAGTATATAATATAAACCCAATTCTATTTTAAAACCTAAATATACTATTGAACTTTAGCTTACTACGTTGTAATAAGTTATAAGCCTAGTATAAGCCTTAACTCTAGTCTTGGCTCTTTTAAAAACCCCCAACCTTACCTTACAACTCAAACTTAGCTTAAAGCTATAAAGATTTAACTAAAAGGAAAAGTTACAGTTAAGTAAATAAAACTACTTAAAAACTTGGTCTTCCTAGACTATTTACAAAACAAAAGGAAGTTCTCCCTGTATACCCTATCCTCTTTAGCCTTTAAGTAAGCGTTAAAACTTAAAGGGCTATTTAAAGTAGTAGTTAAGCTATTAAGCATCCTTTAAAGTAGGTACTTAATTTACTAATAGTATTTTTTTTCAAATATTTAGTATAAAGATTTAGCTAAAAGGAAAAGTTATAGTTAAGTAAATAAAACCAGTTAAAAGCCAAGCTAAAAAAATTTCTAAACTATTTACAAAACTAAAAAAAAATCCTTCTTATATACCCTATCTCCCTTAACAATAACCCTTCCCCTTTAAATCTTCCCCCCCCCTAAAATTGCCCCCCCCCCCCCCCTTAAAATATTAACAACTACAAAAACATTGCCAACGCAACTAGCGGCACTATGCTATAAGCATACACAGCAGTACGCACGCTATGCGTAACACAACACCACGCTACAGCCACCCCCCCCCATTTAAACAACGCTTTATATAACAGGCTATAGCCTAGTATACGCCTTGGCCCCACTTTTAGCATCTCTTAAAAAAACGTAGCCCTACTTTCCAACTTAAGGTTAGCTTAAAGTAAGCCTTAAACTTAAACCTACCTAGCCTTTAGCCCTCTTATCTTGGCCCCTGCTAGTCTAGCCAATCCTAAAGATATACTATCTTAATTATAAACCTATTTTAATCCTAATAGTACTAATATTAAACCCTTTTAACATTTTTAAGCCAAGATAAAAGAGATAAAAGCTAAAGGAGGTAAAGATTAGCAGTTGTAAAAGAGTTACTAGTAAATTAACTACCTTAAAGAACGCTTAAAGGCCTATTACTTTTTTAAAACCCCTTTTAAGTTTTAATACTTAGCTAAAGGCTAGGCTAAAGCCTACTTAAAGCTAAAAGAAATAAATAATAATAATAATAATAATAATAATATTTAACGCTTACAAGCAAGGTCTTAAAAAACCTACCTTAACCTCCTAAGGGGTATAAGGCATACTATATATAATAAACACTACTATTCCTTAGTAATAAACCGTAGTGTTATTAATAGTTTATATAAGTAAAGAAGTTAAAGCTATTAACTATACTATAACAAAACTTATCTACTCGTCGCTCGTTATATCGCGCGTATAAGTCTTTAGTGTATTATTAGGCAGCTTAGCCTATTTAAATAGGTAATTAGGTAAATACCTAAAAAATTAATTGCTAAAAAGCTGTAAAAAGGAAAGCTATTTAGGTTATAAAGATTGTAGTTTTATATATATAAATTCTTTCTCCTATCTTTTCTTAGCTTAATAAATCAATGCTTTAAGCCTTTAATTTTAGCTTAATAGCTTAACGCTTTAAGTCTTTAATCTTTATTGTTATCCTTATTATTATATAACCTATTAGTTATATATACAAAAAATTTATACACATATATAATTTATATAGCTGCTTAGTTTGTATAGCCACTTAGTTTATATGCTTGCCTAGCTTATATACTTGCTTAGCTAGTACACACCTTCCATTTTGCCTTTATAAACCGCCTAGTCTTTATTTAAGCCGTATTTTAAGATTAGGTTATAACATAGTACTTAAGCTAGTAAAAAGGTAGTAGCGCTAGCCTAAGTACACCACACTAAAACAGCTACTACTAGTGCCCTATAGCTAACAATAGTAAACTACTAGTTCTAATTAAACTTTACACAAAATAAGCGTACAATCAAGTTTAATTAAACTTTCTAGTTTAAAAGGGCTTTAGTTAAAGGTCTTATAATGCACTAAGTAGCATAGGTTGCATAGTTATAAAGAACTCCTCTTCCTTTAAAAATAAAGAACATAACTAAAACAAAACAACAGGCAAGTAACTAGGCGGTATTGTAAGGGCAATAACTATTAGTATACATGTATGCTATCTTCCCTCTTGTAAGGCTATAGGTCTAATTAGAAGGCTATATATATACGAATAGTAGGAGGTTTGATTGTCTTAGCACTTAGAAAGGAAAAACATAACACCGCGTCTCTTGGTGAAAAGGGCGTTAGATTAAAAGAGTGGAAGCTTGCCGCGAAAGTACAAAGCTACCGCGTTAGTAGGTAATAATTTTAAAAAGTTTAATAAAAATATTATTAAAAATATATTATTGCTTAAAAAAAGCAACGTATAGTTTATTGTTAAAAAGCTTTAATTAAGTATAAAAAGCAAGCTAATACTATTAAAAAAAGGATTTTACCCTTAATTAAAGCTTAATATAAATAAAAACGTTATCTTTAAAGTAGGCTATTAAAGTAGTATAATAAATAAGCTAAGCAAGGTAAAAAATAACAATGCTACTAATACTATATAAGCAATACTAACAGCGTTATTAGCAAAGCTAAAGTAGTAGGTATGCTATAAATACCTTTGTTTTTACTAGTATAAAGACTAACCTTATTTTAAATAAATAACTAGTAAAAACGTATACAAATAGCCTTTTATTACTTAAAGTAGTATTTAACCCCTATTTTAAAGGAAAATATAGTTACTTAGGCGGTAACTAGATTAATATAGACTAACTAACAAAGGGAAGTATACAGATAAGGAGGTACTTCCTTTTTATGAAAATACGGTACTAATATTCACTACTTTATGTACTAGACCACACGTGACGTTCCCCCACCGTGTACTATACTGAAAAGCGTACTGAAAAACTTGGAATCATACCCTTAACCTATTGCGAAAATTCACTGGCCTTTAACCCGATCATAAGATACAATAATCAGCCTTGCGACTTTTGTCCTCGATCCTAAAACAAAACTTAAAATAAGGCTACATACTGAGCTATGGCCAAACATGACGCGTTAAAGGAACACTTTTTCAATCACAACTGGAAAACGGTACGATTGCTACCCCCAACATCCTCGTGCCAAATGTCTCATATCAAGCCAGGGGCCGCCTCCTCGCCGTATCATCGATTCATGTCACTGGTGCCAGCTTCGCGAATTTTCAACGCACAAGCAGTACCCTATAACGATCGTTAACAAAACGGGGGATGGGGCGGAGCTGCCGAAGAAGTTTCGGTTTATTACGCAATCCAAGTTGATGCCGGGTGTTGAAGCTGCTGGGGATAGCTTCCGCAGCGGCTGCGCATGCACCAGTGGCGAGGACTGCCAGTATGGCGGCTGCGAATGCCTCTCTGACATGGGCTCAGAAGACGAGACAGAAACCGACAGCAACAGCGAGCATGAGCCGAGCAGCGTCCACAAGACTAGCCGCCGCATTCGGTGCCAGAAGCAAGATCGTACGAGCCAAGGACAGCCCAAGCTTGCCTACTACAGCAACGGACCGAGGGCCGGGTTGCTGCGCAGCCGTTATCTTGGCAGCCGCGCACCTATTTACGAATGTCACGACGGCTGTGCCTGTGAGCGCGAGACGTGTCCAAACCGGGTGGTAGAGCGTGGCCGCCGGATCCCGTTGCAAATTTTCCGCACAAAGGACCGCGGCTGGGGTGTGAGGACGTTGGTTGACATTGACAAGGGCCAGTTCGTCGACCGCTACCTAGGCGAGATTATAACAGCTGCTGAGGCTAATCGGCGTCGCGCCAACACTACCACGGCACGTCGCAAGGACGTGTATTTGTTCGCCCTGGATAAATTCTCGGATCCAAGCTCACTCGACCACCGACTGGCAGGCCCTCCGCTGGAGGTCGATGGCGAATTTTTCTCCGGTCCTACTCGCTTTGTCAACCATTCATGTGACCCGAATATGCGCATATTTGCACGCGTCGGAGACCATGCAGACAAAAACATCCACGATCTCGCTTTATTTGCAGTGCGAGACATTCCTGCGGGTGCTGAAATTACTTTTGACTACATCGACGGCCTAGAGGATCTAGATGCAGACGCACGTGATCCAGCCAGACAAGACGGCATGACACCGTGCCTTTGTAAGAGTGTCAAATGCCGGAGTTACCTGTGGTAGAATGGCATTCCACAATATCTACTCTACATTTCCCCGTGCGTATTCACGAGTATCTTGAATTTTCCCATTGTGGGGTGTTTTTCGTTGATTCATGCGGCGTAGCTAAAAAGAGGGGGCCATTGGTCAAATGAGGTTCCGCCCCTCGCTCCAAAAGCTCGGATCATATTTTGACCTTAGCCGCTGTGACTGGCCACTGGGTGAACTTTTCCAGCACGAGCCTTCAGCTATCCCAACGACGCCGCTTGGACGTGGTCATTGTCGCGCAGAAGGCAATTATCTCTTTTTGGGGAGGAGCACCTTTCAAAATCGGGTTACCGGTATTGTTTTGTATGGACTTTGTTTCGCCCTTTGCAACCTGTCCTGCTTCTCTGCTCTCATCTCTCAGACCATAACGCATCCGGCCTGTGGCAGTTTCTGTGGCCTCTCCTCTCGTTGAACAAGAATGAATCTTTAAGACAGAAAGTCTACGCAGAATTCACCTGCTAACTTGGAAGTCCCAGCCATAATGGTCAGCCCACCTGTCTTCGTTATCCATCCTAAATTGACCTAGTCCCAGGGCTGCTGTTTCTCCCGCTCTGAGGGCCCGAACTCTCCGTACCCGGGTGGTGGGCCTTCCGGTTCAGCTCGTGCTATCATCATACCTGCCCCTATTACCTCACCTACCCTTGGGCCCGTCACAGTGGCCTCGCCTGGCAACGATGCCAACTCGTCTACGCTCACCTCCAGCCAGACAATGCACACGGCTTCTTTCTCATACCCACATCAAAACCGACCTGAAAACGTGCAAGCGCGGCCACGGTCTACTCTGGCCCAGCACATAAACAAACCGCTTCGAAGGCGGCGTTGGACCTCGCGCAACCGCGTGTGGTCACGCCATTCCATCGACCGCGAGCGCATCGACTTTTTTGATACGCGCGTCACAGGACGCCCGGAGATATGGCAGACGCTACGAGCTGCGTTGGAGGTATTATGGGAGGCCGATTCGGCAGCCGTTACGCAACGAAAGCGTGCTGGTTTGCGCGAGACTGCAGATGAGGGGGGTGCACAGAGGGCTAGGCAGGACGCAGGACATAATGTCACTGTCGCTGCCACATCTGGTGCCGCCACGAAGTCTACTGAGACTGCAAAAAATGCAGAGGCACTAGCCACTGCTCAGAGCATGCTGGATGCTGCGGGTATAACACTGCCGACAAGCGACCTAGCACAAGGCGCATACGATGCCCTGGGAAATTTTTATGCGATGCCGCCCTGGGTCGTATCAGATCCGACAAACATTGAAAGGAATTCAACACACGAATCGGAAGATGCCAAAGGTCGCATGGGTGAGGATGGGGTCGAGGAGGCAGATGAGGACGGGAACTATTTCTCTGGTAGTAATGCGGAAGAAGACGGCGGGGGTGACACTGATGCCAGTAATGCCAATCTCAAACAGCGACAACATGCCTGCCAGCCCAGCCTGCGACGCCGGCGCGTGGAAAAGGGAAAAGCCGTGGCCGTGCCCACTGATCAAATTGCTGTGCGCGCACGCTTGAGCGCAACGTCACGCGACGTCGTGGTCTATCTTGGTCGTGAGGAGACTGTGCGCAGTCTGGTGCATCGCATCTCAGAAGAGGGAAAAGTAGGATAACTCCCGCTCCAGTACCATGGTTCTTGAATATGCTAATTACCAATTTGCAGCTTCCACATAAAACTCGTATCCGGATTGCGTATCTTGGCAAGATCCTCAAAGACGGCTCCCCGCTGGTAGCACAGGGTTGGAAAGAGGGCCATGTGGTGAACGCGCTGGTATTTGGCCTATGATAGCGCTGCTAGGGCTCGTCTGCATGCAGCCATGTTATTCTTGCTTGTGCTTGGAGCCAGTCTCCTGTCTCTGTGCGTTTCTCTCGGTTTATGCCATAGTATACCCCTTCTGTTGCTCTCTTCCCCTCTCTCCCGGATCGCTTACCCGACTTCTGTTTTATATATATTAAAATGAACGGCATGTGTGTTCCACGGAAATATAATAATGAAAGCATACTTGAATTCGCCGCTTTGTGACCCATTTCCAATCGATTGCTTCCCGCCTCGATCCTGTTCTCGATGTGACCTACATCCTTCATACGAATGCATTGTTTTCGATTTTATGGTTTAAAGGATTCAGCTTCCCTATTAACAGCGTTTATAAAATAGAATAAGAAGACATAGATGGGAACATTGATTTGTTTCCCCTTAGTATCTTGCACGACCTCTGCATCCCAAAATCAAGCCGCTATACCAATCTTGCTCAATCCTTTCAGCGAGCCTAAGCTAAGCGCTAGGCCTTGAGACCGACTGCGTATCCGCACAAAGCCCGTAATTGGTCCATCATCTCCCTCTTTTTCAATGCTCAGGTTGGCCAAGGCATCCTCGCCTAGCAAAGGAATCCATTAATAAGAAGTCGCATGAAAGGGATATGAAATAGAAGGGGGTTACTTACCAAAAACACTGCGTGCGTACAGATTGGCGCTCAAGAACTGGCATTCGCCCTTCATCGCTGCCTCGGGAGTTAGGCAGTTCATGTTTGTTGCCTTCATCAGCCCTTCCAAAAACACGCGCAGAGATGGCGCCTTGCTGTTGATGTTGACCTTGTTCTCCCACTCAAACTCCGTCCACATTGACCGGAACTGAGTTTCTGTGCACGTTGCTGGTTGAATGTAATCCATGATATCAACATGTAGGTCATTCAGGATAACCACGTTCGTATCGGTCGAGTGGGCCCCATCGTAGACCACGTTGCCGAAGATCACACCCGTGTCCGTACTCGACACCTTGATCGTGCATTGCACATTGTGAAAATCATGAGGCCCTAGGTTTTGCGTTGTCGGCCGTTCCACCACTTTGAGGTCGCCCAGCGTAGCAAACTCCACTGACAAGTTCTGCAACGTCTCCGTTGTCTGATTTACCAACAGCACATCGAGAACAATATCAAACTGGTGTACCTTCACATATGCTTCTGCATATACCGGGTCGGAAAATCCTGTGAGCTGCACGACACGAGAAAGTTTGCTCGAAAGGTCCTCAGATGAGCTAGCGTCACCACCCGTCGCTCGCTCCAAATCCACTTCAGCCAAGTCAGTGCCGTCTGTGGCGTTCTTTCGACTCAGTTGGCGTATAGACACGACATCGTCAACCTGCACAGCCGTCTTGGCCTTTTCATCCGCTTCCTTGGCAGCCCGCTTCTTCTCTTCTGCAACCACCATGGCGCGAAAGGCTTTCCGTGTGTCATCAAGAAAAACAGTCTCAAGATCCTTATGCTCACTAAACTCTGCCAAGCTGCGGACAGATGTCATAATTCGATCAACCGAATCCTCATCGATTGGTGCCTTCACGAACTGCGACTGGCCAACGCGTACAATGGAGATCATGATCAACATGGCTTCTGCTCGCAGGGCGTTGGTACGGGAAGTATCTGACGAGATTTCCGAGTGGCGCATAACCAGTTTAGTCAGTGTGGCAGACAAAACGGTGGCCAAGTAGTAGTCGCCGTCGAGTATGAGCTGTCTGAGTGGCGGCTTCTGGGCGGCTTTGACCGCCTCCAGTTTGGCAGCGGAGGCAGATGATTGGCTTGTGAGTGCAGTCTCTGTGGCATAGGTTCCGTCGGCCAAAACACGTCGAGACCCAGTAGGAGCAGAATGCTTGTGGCCGTTCAATTGCTCAGGCTCCTTCACCTCACCATCATCGGCGTGGTCTAGCAATCTTTGCTCGGACGCCAGTATAGGGATTTCTCCGAGACTGGCACGGATCCGTTTCCAGGCCTCGCGAATATCTGCTTCATTGAGCGAGTACTCGCCAACTATCCAGAGAATTCCTCGGTACACCTTGCCAGCGCGGACTTCGCCAAGAGTCTCAACCAGCTTTTGCACAATTGTCGGTCGTAGCTCTGGAAACTTCTCGACAACTTCCTTGACAAAGTTGATGACATCCACCGCAGATGCGTTATTAAAGTCAGCAACAAAGTCCATAAGCAAATCGACGACACTGGCGGCGACTTCGGAGAATTTTATGGCGCATTGGTGTATGGAGTGGATCAAAAGTTGCCGGTACTCCGTGTTCTTTTCATATTCTTGGTCGACCGTTTTCGACAATTCCTTCTTTAGAAGAAGCACGACCTCCTCAACATTTTTGCTCGAAACCATGTCCAGAGCAATGTCTAGAGCCTTGCGCCGCACATCAATGTCGGGGCTTGGGAGCACACGAAGAATTTCCATGACCAAATCATCAAGGATTCCTGGGTTCTTCCGCCGCAACTGGTCGACACGGTCAAGAACGATAAGCTTGACATTGTTGTCCGCTTCTTTGATGCTCAATTCGATGAATTTTCCAGCTGCGGCTTTGACAGCAACAGGGTTGCTCGTCAGAGAAGTGAGCGACGAGGCAGCTTCGTACACAACAGTGGAGGTATTGGCTTCGAGAAGATCGAAGATTAATCTCAGATAGCGAGCCTGCGTGTGTTAGCTCATTGAATCAAGTAACGTAATGCCCACACGCACCTTGTTCGGTGAATTCTGAAAGGCATCCTTGCGGATAAATTCAAGTTCAGACAGTTGCAAAAGTTCCTCGGCGTTCGGGATTCCGTCGAAAACGGTTGTAAGATATGCTAGAGCTCGCTCGTGGCTGATAGAGGCAAGGGAGGCAAATCCGTTTCTCTTGCTGGTCGGATCACTTTCGCTCTCGATGAAAGTCGCAATAAGATCAGCAGCATCGGGGATCAGGCTGGGTGAGTGCTGGAAGATCGCGGCAACCGCAAATACAGCATTCTTGCGAACGTATGCGTGGCGATGCTCAAGACAAGATCGGGCAGAGGAGAGAAGAGGCTCAATTAGCTCCGGTTCGCGAAGCTTGGCGAGAAACCGTAGAGTGTTGCCTCGAATATACTCGTTCGGATGTTGCAGGTCATTTCGAATTCCGTTGCTTCTTCTGCATTAAGATATTGAAGTGTAACACGAAAATATCTGGGGCAAATCAGCCACTCACCAAACTAGAATCATCTCCTGCTTTAGTTTACCGCCGGCATCGTGCTTTGGGCAAATTTCGTAATAGAAATAGAGCAGTTTCTTCAGCGGTTTCGATTTGGAGGGCATGACAAAGCGGATTATGTGCATCAGAAGACCCGGCATAGGGTCACCATTCAACATAATGGTGAGGACGCGCTTCATGGTCTCCTGCTTCGCTTCGTCGGTCCCCTTTTCTAGCTGATTCTTCAGGTCTATGAGTGACGGCACGTCGGCCGCATTGTCCTGGTGGACCAAGCTGTAAGCGTTATCGAGTGACGACATGGTGAGCAATATGTAACTGCTTCTGTTTCGCTTGTGGTTGCAGACTCAAGGTGGTCCTAATATGCTTCAGGCATGCGTGGTTCAAAACCTCATCTACACGCTTAACCCTAGTGCCGCAACTTGGGCAGGTACTACCAAAGATGCGGCGTTATTATAAATTGTCTATTTTATGGCGTGCAGAAGTTTGCGGGTTCCCAATGTTGTGATGTTGCGGTGTTGCGGTGTTGCGGTGTTGCGGTGTTGCGGTGTTGCGGTATTGCGGTGCTGCGATGTGTTGTGTGCAGCTGCAATAAGAACAGCGTGCCAATTACTCCCGCTACGAAGCCCCCCCTTTGCTAGTTGTGCTGGTGGATCTTCCAAAGGCGGTGAGTGGTGGGCTACTATACGGCAGAAAGCCAGCTCGCATCACGTGTTTTCGAGTTTAGATAATCCCGTTCTAAAAGCTTAATCTCCCTCTGGCAATAAAACAACCATCAACATGGCGTCGCTGAACGAGCAGTTCTATCTGCGGTACTAGTATGTCCCTATAAGTAAAGGACTTACGAAATAAAAAACTCTTGCTTATCTATATCATATGCAGCTCCGGCCATTCGGGTCGCTTTGGCCATGAGTTTCTTGGTTAGTTTGTTGTTGCTACCCTTATCTTGTGTCTGTCGGATCGTGAGTACTAACCAGTTTGCAGAGTTTGATTTCCGCGTTGTCGGAGACGGCCGCAGTGCAATTGCACGGTATGCCAACAATTCGAATTACCGAAACGATAGCCTCATCCGCAAAGAGAGTTAGTTCACACCTGGCCATGCGACCGTACACAACACACGGTCACAATGCATCATCTGACAGAACACGCAGTGTATGTGAGCTCGTTGGTAATTGAGGAGATCAAACGCATAGTTAAGCTCAGCGAAATCACCAAGTGAGCTCGCCGTATTATTATGGAAAAGGTAATAGCTGTATATATTGACTTTGATCAACAGGGAAGACGATGTGAAGTGGCCACAGAAGAATAAGGACGGTCGTCAAGAGCTAGAGCTGCGCATTGGCAATGAACATATCTCGTTTGAGGTAGGACCTTGTTTATCAAACGAAAGCATGGTCCAAATGCCCCCAAGCTAACCGGCCTTACAGACAGCTAAAATTGGATCACTTGTCGACGTGACAGAATCAGCTGACCCTGAAGGTCTCCGAGTGTTCTACTATTTAGTGCAAGATCTGAAGGCTCTTGTTTTCAGCTTGATCTCGTTGCACTTCAAGATCAAGCCGATTTAGGAAGAGTCCTGTGCGTAGGGAAGAGGTGTCGGATTGAGCGCTTAGCAACCGAAAGCAGCGTTTGGGAAGATCGATGCATCGTGCAGAAGACAAAACACTGGCTAGGAGTTGAAGAACTTTACAATTCCGGTCAAGAACAAGAGACTGGTGGAACATGCCTACCTTATAGTAGCTATTGTGTTAATCAAACGCAGCAACTCGAATGGGCAAAGCATCAGAGGAGTTGCAAAACTGCCGTCTCTCAAGAGTGTAAGAGACGCCGCCTCAGTGTCTTGTGAGGTTTCTTTGGCAGGCGAGTCAGCCACTAATCAAAGTATAAATACGATCTATTGAGAGTTGTCGAAATAGGGTCTGGTTCTGTTTGCTTAATCTTAACTCACGCGTGTCTCGGGCTAGAAATATCGCCGTCGTGTTAAGCAAACTACAAGTTGCTTCTTGCAAATATCCTGTAACCTTACAAAGCATACGTCCTATAGTTCGGTAGTACCACCAGGCGGTAAGGTCCTTAATAGCTTCTCCAGCTAACATTCCCGATCCGTAATTCGACAACCCGCTGCAAGTTTAACGCAGCTTTTTCTGCATTATGAGAAAGGAAAGGAAATGAAATGGCATCGTATCACGTGATATGATGGAGCTCGTGAACAACGATGCTCTAAAATCACTTCACAACTGTTAAAAGTAGTCCGTTCATAACGGTGCGATTACTACTTGATAGTAAACAGACAATAACGGCCGAATGGTGTTCCAGTCCTTTTTATTATCTATTCAATGATAAAAGTATTTGAATTTCTACGTTACTTCGTGATTTCTCATGTTTCCTTGTCGCCTTCACCTCCTCTTCAACTATTACGCTTTCAGTGGATTCCACGTCTTGCAGTTCTTCGCTGCGCTAGCGCCTGCTAACAATTTCTTCCCCAGTACGACGTATTCTCAACATAGGTTTGTCTTGTCAAATCTACCGTCTTTGTTCGCACCTTTATTAGCTATTGTACGCCATAAATCGCCATACGAGTACGCCACGAAGAATCCTGTCTCCTTTTCTGTGTCTAGCGCTTTGTCCTTACCCTGCCCGATCCATCCGCTAAAGAGCCGGTTGCGCAATATCCGCTCCGAGCCTTTCTACTAATCTCCTTACTTATTTTATATTAATTCACAATCCAACACTCCGCTCACATAGCGACTTCGGGTGCTTGCAGCACATCACCGTCAAAGCACAACGAAGCCACGACACACGACAATCTTGATATCAACGCTTCTGTCGCAAATCGATTGCTGTGTCATCTATGTCTTTCGCCTTATTTCACTCCTCTTTTATTTCTCCGTGTGCCAATAACCCGGCCCCTCTACGCATCCGTCCTGTATTTCATATTCTGGAGACATCGCGGACAACAATTTCTGGTATCGACGTCACCGCTACTTTTGGTCCCTCATCGCGGTCTTGAATCCTGGCGAGTCGATACTGAAGATAATAGAACATAGCAAAAGCCCACACCTCGATCCTCGCCAAACGATACGACGACGACTGCATTGCGTGATATACGCACACTGTCACTGCCCTTCGAGGATTGATTGTCCCCTTCCGTCCACCGAGGAGCTTCCGACTCTCCACTTACTCCGGCCCCCTTCTTCAAGGATGCCCACGCCAGCATCCCATCGACACGACGAAGCGCTCTCTTTTAGTTCAACATGTCCAGATGACCAGACGCCACATCCGGAACCCAACTGGAGCCAACCTCCGTTACCATTCGAACAGATTAACCGACCGCGACGAGAAGAAACAGGCGTTGGTGTAAGTAGTGTTGCCGGTAGCAGCCAAGTTCCAGGTGTTGCTGTAGGGTTGGCCTTGCCTCAGTCGCCATCAACAATGTCGCCGGGCGCTCAGCCTAGCAGAGAACCTGCGGCTGGTTCTGAAACGAATGATGCAATCTTCTTCGATACGGGCGAGCAGGATGACGACACGAAACCGACAGAGATGGATTCAGACGTGGTAGCTGGCAGTGTTGCTGGTGGCAGCAGTACTCATGATGGCCAAAGTAATGATGCCAACCACAGAAGCAATCGGCGCTCTGGTGCTTTCACCAGTGCGACGTCGCTTAGCAACGCGGACGCATATATTTGGGAGCCATATGGTGTACACCACGGGGTGCACAGGCAGCTTGGGAGCGGTGGCCTACGTGTGCCCGATGTAGAATCCCCATCTAGCATGGACGGCGACAAATTGGAAGAGCGCTCGTTTATTGAGCACTGTGCTTGGGACGGCATTTCAGAGGGGTATAAAGGGTTCGATCCCACCAGCTCAAGGGTGTGTCTCTGTGCATGGTCAAACTACTGCGTGACGATTAATACTGATAGCGTTATCAGATTATACCAATACCGCCCTCGACATATCTTCGACCAGGTAGCCGATTCGTGGGTACCCAGCAGTCTGAACGGCAAGTGTATGATGTACAGGTGGAAATCAAACATGTGGACCTACGCGAGTCTTCTTTGTGCGGCTACTTACGAATACAAGGTATGAAGCTTTCGAGGCGCCCTAATGGTACACGGGGAACATATGCATTGCTGCTCAACCCAATATAAATTTCTTGCTGACTAGGGTCATTTCTTGTTTTACAGGCTTAACTGAGGACCATCCAACGCTCACGACGTATTTTGAAGGCGAGATCATCGGCTCAAAATATGGATTCACCACAAAGCAAAAGTCTTGGGGTGCCAACGACCGTATTGACATGTCACACTGGGCCAAATTTCCTGCATTCCACCCGTTTGTGCGGCAGGCGAAGAAAGGCAATCTAGTCATCAAAGAGTATCTGCAACAGGAGAACATATTCATGCGATGGAAAGAGCACTTTCTGGTCCCCGACCACCGAGTGCGAACAATACACGGTGCGAGTTTCGAAGGTTTCTACTATATCTGCTTCAACCAAGTCGAAGGAGTCGTGCACGGCATATATTTTCATTCGAAGAGCGAGAAGTACGTACCCGCAGTATTATCATGTGCCGTTAAGTACTGACTCGGCTGTACAGATTCCAGCAGCTTGAACTCAAGCATGTCGAAGATCGGGGCTGCATGAGCGCGGTGGAATTCCGGTGACGGCAGTCCAGAGATTGCAGCATGTGGGTGGCTACATTTTAAGTAGTATCTTACAAGAATGAATGTTACGAACGCGGAGATCCGATGCCAAGTATATGGTGGGAATACCTGTTGCAGATATGTGCTCTTATCTTATTTTACCTTTATTGGCGTTATTGTTTTTGCTCAACCTTTGCGACAAGGTGGCGTAACTAGCAAAGCGTTTTCTTTACTTTTCTTTTCTTCGGGGGTCTACTTCACTTCATCGTTATTCATATATCTGCGTGTTAATTTGAAAATAGCTAACTGCTGCCTGGGAATTAAAATAATATACAAGGCGTGACATATGTCGGCCGGGGGCGGAGGGCTTGAAATGTCCACTACAGAAAGTATATTGCACCAAGAATATGCTTGTATGTTGAATTGACAGTTATATGGTGCTGTTCTGCCTGCCCACGTTACGCCCAGTGACAGGTCTGACTATGAAATAGTGGTTTTTGAAGGCTCTGGTGCCGCTGCTTCTACAGAGACAAATTTACTGAAGTAGCCTCGTCGAAACGGATTTAGTTGGTTTGCCGTCAGACCTATTGACTTCGACGACTCGACGACTGGTGCTGAGGCTGCCACCAGCAACTCTGCGCCTAATTCTGCATCCGGAATTCGGCGATATGTTATGAGCCGGCGAGACCCTGGACTTTGTCAGAGGACTGAATTATCTAACGAGCAATAAGAAGGGAGTTTTCAGTCCGCACATTTATTGAAAACCTGCACACAAACGGACACAACAGCCAGGCACGGGTGTGTGGGCACAGGTAGCTCCTGCACTTCGTCGTTGGCTGTCGGCATCCAGAAGCTCAGCCTGCCGTTGTCCACAAGAGTGTCCACAGAAAACTGCAGCAGGTCACCGAGGAGCGCCGTGAAGCTGTACGGCTGCTTTGGTACCAGGAACGTCGGCTCCCTAATATGAGTATGTGTTAGGGATAATATAAATGCCAGGGTCTATTCATTCGTTTCTTACTTGTATCGCCGACGTCCGGTTTCTACCACCCAAGGTGTCTTGGTCGGATTCCGACACCCAAGAACGCGTGGGCCCTCGCGCACGCCGTACGGAGGGTCACATACTATCCCGTCAATCCAGCGACTGCTACCACCGCCACGACGAAGAGGCGTGTTAGTAAGGTCGGCAATGAGCACGTCGCCGAAGCCAGACAACAAGCCATACTGCTCAAAGTTTCCGCGAACGTCACTGCGGCCTTCTCGAGAACCTCCCAGGCCTCCGGCGCCATTAATGCCAGCAGCCGAGCCACGCACAGCACGGCCATCGATGTCGCTACCCCACGTCACAGCGCCCCAGTAAGCAGCAGCCAGCGGAAAGCTGCCGGTACCGACGAACGGGTCATAAAACAGTTTTCCCGGCGCAGCCAAGGCCAGATTGGCGGTCAGCAGTGACAACTCGGCGTCCATACTAGTGGTGGCAATGTAGCGACGCTTTTTAAGATCGAAGGCGTGGATAGCTTCGCGAGAAGAGCGGGCAATGAAACGGCCAAGAAAATACTCCTCAGGTTCAGTCAACTGTTTTTTCATGGCGTCGTGGACCCAGCGCTCGAACACGGTCAGCAAGCAGTCGGGCTCATGCAGGTCAATAGACCCTTTGAGCGGGAGCGTCTTGGCAAAGCTATCGATGATATGAAGACGAGTGATGGCTGTGCGCCTGCCTTGGAACGAGTCGACCTCCATCTTGAAGGAGGACGAGGCAAAAGCTGGCCACAACGAGGCAGCGCGACGAGACACATCATCATGTAAGTCTGTCAGGGTAGCACCCATCCCCCAGAGTGAGTGTACAGACTGAGCAATTAGGGAGCGACGGACTAGGGCCGCCGCCGCCTCATCGTTGGCCACACGGATGACACAAAATGGGGACTGTGCATGCGTCAGGATACGCAGCTCGACACTAAAGTAATGACAGACAGCACAAGCATACCTCCGGATTGTATGTGACGACCTCCAGATCGAGTCCTTCGAGTGTTGCCAATGCCTGCAGCTCAGGGAGCCGAAAGGTCTCGTGCGACTGGCTGAAGCGGACTAGGTAATGCTCCATCGTTTATCTGCATTGTTGCGCGCAGTAGCTAGGTACGGAAGTACTACAGCAGTCTGACTCTTGACGGCCTCTTTACAAGATAAAAGTAGTGTATAGAGATGGTAGGGAGACAGAATACTGCATACGCAGAAAAGGGAAACTAATACAAGACATACATCCATCCTTGCCTTTTTTTTTTTCTCGGCGTCCAGTGTCGTCGCCCAGTGCTCTTTAGGCAAGGCGGTGAGTGACGGCAGATTATCTGTATTAAAAGCGGTTCAGAAATACTCTACGCATGTCAACGGCAATGCATATCGCTCTGTCTGCCCGTATCTATCATGCTCCCTTTCTCATCGCAAACATCTGTCTTTCAGACGGGAAAATGCTTCTTCTCCTACGGAACCATGAGTCATCTCGATCCTGACCAGCCTCCGACTGTCGAAATACCCACCGTAGATTCTGGAAAAACAGTTAAAAAGCCATGGTCGAGCTTCCAGGATCTCAATTACGTCTTCGAGGTAGACCTAGTTTTGCCAAAGGAGTGCGCGGAAGAGGCTCTTAAAAGGCTGGTGGCCACTCGCCCTATGTACCAATATTTCCACGTGATCATGACCATTGGCCAGATCCTCGAGGGCGAGTTCTTTAAAGAATACATCAAAGCAGGTGAGCGCGTGTTGCCAAAGCCTTTTTTCTGCCTCCGCATATATACCTCTAATAAAATCACCATCAGGGCACGTTCTTATGTTGTCTGAGGGACATGTCGGAAAGGATGATGTCTTTGCTCTGAGAAATGGGCATTTGGCTATGTTTCTTGATCGAGAGTCTTATGAGCGGACGGGTTTAGTGGGCCAGCCTCATGGTACCAAGGGCAGCCGTGGACTACGGTCTCGTTGGGGTGAGCTGCTTCATAACACTGCATATTTGCATGCAGATCGTCTAACACCATGCAGTGCTCGAGTTTGATCTCAATGCCGCATCCATGTCGCCTGGCAAAAGGGGATTTGACAGATTGACATACGCCTGCAAACATGTGTTTACAAAACCGCTCACATGGCTGTTTTACAACCCTTTAGACAGTAAGATCTGGATTCCACATCCTCCTTTCATGTACATCTCTCGACAAGCTGACATCGCCCCTTTCCAGCTCCCAGTCCTGATCCCCTAGCCCAATATTCGCCCGCCGTACGCATCGTTACGCCCACCGTAACAATGCACACCAATATTCAGCTGCCGGATTTCGGACGCCTAGCCAGCCTTCTTGCTAAGGAAAGTGATCGCGGTTCAGTTATTGAGGCTGAAGAGGACGTATTTGAACTGTATGAGTGGATATCGCTTGCACGCCTTGGCAGTCCTCGTGTCCAAGCAAACGACAATATCGACCCGTACCTGAGTCGCTATCAGGTACCCGGCACCACGGAGGGCGAGACAATTCCCGGAGACGTGTGTACAATCAGCTGGCGCGGGTTTTTTTCGTCATCCTGGGTCTGTCACACCCTTCTTGATGCAATATTTGCTTTTCCTTCGTCCAAGTCTTGGTTTGCAATGTCCGCATCAGGTGTTCCAGGCTCCAAGAACTTCGCAAACGAGGGGGTCGAGTGCACAGTATTCAGACCTAAGAAAGCCCCTGGTGAATTTTTTCTCTGGGCTATCCACGGCCATGAATGATCTTGTGGATAGGACGGCTTTCGAAATCAAACCAAGGATTAAAACTGCCGGACTGGCGTACTGCTGTCTTCTGCCTCAGCATGTCCAGAGAGAGCGTCTTCCACCAGCTGTCGCAATGCTGTCTGCCCCCCCTGTGTGTGAAAGTCCTCTCGTGACGCCAGCTCTTCGATTCTCCGTCGAAACTCTGGGTCCGGCTCCATGGTAGCGGTTGCAGCAGTACTGCTTTCAGCATCTGCGATCGACATGGCGTCCACGGCTACCGATACACCCGGGGGGGGAGTTGGCAGGTCCACAGCCGCCAGCACGGAACCCCTAGCTTCTTTCTCGTCCAGCCCTTGGAGATACTCAGCCACCAGTAGGAAGTCCCCCTCAGCGTTGATCTTTTCGGCTGCCGTCATGCCGTCATCACCGCGAATACCAGCATCCAAGCCCAGCTCCTCTACCAGGCAGCGGGCCGCTTCGACTGTCTCAACTACAAACAAGGCTGTCTCCGCATCTTCATCCCGCAGGTCAACAGGCACATGAAGCTCGTGCACCAGACTTCGTAACAGGTTTAAGTGATTGTAACTGGCAGCAGCATGGATGAGAGAGTAGCCATGCTCATCCTGCTCAGAAGCAACTTCTGGCCGCTCCCGAAGAAGTGGAAGCAACTCGGGGCTGTTTTCAGCGGCCATTATGTACGGATTCGGCGCCATACTGCGACCCCGACGGTTGTTTGCGTGGCGTTGATAGTCTGCCTGGGTTGAAGTCTGCCCTCTTCAAGGCCGAATGGAAATGTGGGTGTTTTGGGGGTTTCAGTCTTCTCTTATTATTAACCAAAATTCGATAATTTAGATCCGATGTGGGTCCGTTTATCATCTTACTTCAAAATTTCTTAAGATACTCGCATCTATCAGGCATACGGAGTACATTCGAGCATGCATTCCTCTTATTTGCAATTCGACGTTTTGAGAACCGAATGACTAGTCCTTTGGGTTTTTTTTTTGACGTACGAATATAAATACAGTCATGGGTGCGATCCATGCATTGTGATTATGTAATCACCCCCCCCCCATGTAGAACAGTATTTCCCCGCTTTGTTCCCAGACATTTTTGTTGATACGACAAACCAAATTCCATAAAATGGCTTCTGCTGATCCAAGCCCGACTCTCCAATCGCCCGTTCATCCCGATGCGAGAAGGCCAAAAGGTATACCAATTCTGCAGGCTTTACCTCTTAGTCTTCCGTTTTTCTTTCACTGTTATACTAACCACGTCATCAGGCATTCTTAAGCATCCCGCCCGCCACTCACCACCTCTGTTGCCAACCACCGAGACACAGGAAGATGATGGACAGTTGCGGACCGGGAAAGAAGAGACAATTCACAACACTCACCTCAATGCCGGCCTTCGCCGGTCATCTTCCAGCGCCCGGCCTGCTGGATCCCGACGCCTGCCAAGCCGGACGCCATCCGTACGCGGCGACGAAGATGACTCTTCTCCCCGGCTAAAGTGGGATGAGGCAAATCTTTACCTTACGGAACAGGAACGTACTGCAACGATGAAAATCGATGAACCAAAAACACCTTACGTCAAGCACTATGATCCCTCCGAGGACCCGTCTGATGATGAAGGCGGCGAAGGCGGTGAGGACGATATCCCGGGATTGTCACTTGGCGAGCCCGAAGAATATGTTCCAGAAGAGTTGGAGAGGCGGCCGAGCAAAGTGCATGTCGACGACACTGGAAGCGTGCACGATGACGATGATTTGGTTGGCATGAGTGTCGAGGAGCGAGAGAAACATCACCGCTTCGAGCAGATGCGCAAACGACACTACGAGATGAGAAATGTTGCAAAATATTTAGGTCATCCGGAGGAACTAGATGCACTGGCAGACGATGAGGACAAAGGCGCTGATGCCCGCAGTCCTACGAAAACCCCTCCTGTCCCTCCTGTACCCAAGACGGAGATTTTCTAAGCGTTTGACAACCTGAAAAGCACTATATTTACTCTTGTCTTTCTGGTTGTCTATTCCGATATCCCTTGCTCGTGTGTTGTTCTGGTCATTGTTTTCTCAATTCCTATCCTTAGAGTTGATCACTGACTAAGAAGCTGGCGACCTCGTCGGTTCGCGAAATGCTGCAAACCCCTGCTCTTTCGTAGGCTTTCCCTGATAAGGTACGGAGTATACTTTGCAATATTATGAGTAATAGTAGCGGAGCTGAACCGCAAATCCACATGTCACGTGACTAGGCGCCAACTCCGTGTAATTCGGAGCTGTTGCCTATTGCTCACGCTCAATGCCGCGTCTGAATAATAAATGCCCTCTACCTTTCAGATCATCTCCCGCATATCTTGGTCCTAACAACAACTGTCGAACCATCCTCACAAAGCCGACCATGCCTCCTCGTAAAAAGGCGGCGAACGCCACGAGCAGTGCACCTCCTGCACCTCCATTGAGGGGCGCCAGAATTGTCTTATGCGGTACCTTTCCCAACGCTTCACATATCATGCTGAAGCAGTATATCGCAAAACTTGGAGCAGAGCCACTTATTAAAGTCACACCTGACGCTTCTCACCTCATTGCCACGTTTGATAACTATAACAAGCCTTCTGTGAAAGTCAAAGCTGCATTAGAACAAGGCATTTCTATTCTCGATGTTCAGTGGCTTCTTGACTGTGTCTCAGACAACACCAAAAAACCAGAGGCATCATACCTATTTTCGTCAAAACAGGCGACACCAACTACCACCTCGCTTGCATTGACTAAAATGGCAACTGATAAAATTAAAAGGCCTGTCCCATATCCCGATATGGATGACTTTGGCCCTAAGAGCCCACAGCCTGTGCAAAAAAAGGCGAAAAGAGAAAACACAGCCCGTCAGGCAAAGATTCAGAGCCTTGCAATTCCAGTTGATGAATCATGCCCTCTTTCTAGTGTCGCCGCGGTGTATGTGGATGCTAGTGGTGTGATATGGGATGCATCCCTAAATCAAACAAACTCGGTCCAGAACAATAATAAGTTCTACCGTATACAGGTTGGTGTCCTTCCATATTCTATCAATATGGCTTCCGGTCTTCAACTAAGTCGGCCCAGGTTCTCAAAGATGATGAAAACTTTCGAACTTGGACTAGATGGGGCCGAGTTGGAGAGAATGGACAGCATAGCATGTTAGGCAATGGCGACCTCGACGAGGCTCTAAAAACTTTCTCAAAAAAGTTCAAGGATAAATCTGGGCTTCGATGGGAAGACAGAAACAATGATCCAATGCCTGGAAAATATGCTTTTGTTGAAAAGAATTACCAGGCCGATTTCGACGAAGAAGCGGGGCCACACGGTCGTGGCATCGTGGGGAGCGGTGATTACGAGCCGCCTGATTGTTCTCTTTCTTCGGCTGTCCAAGGTCTTATGGACCTGATTTTCAATCGCCAATATTTTTCTGCTACGATGACGGCCCTGAACTATGACGCAAATAAGCTTCCTCTGGGGAAACTTAGCAAGACTACCATCAGCCGTGGCTTCCAGGCGTTGAAGGACCTATCAGCCCTTCTAGATAATCCAGGCCTTGCAGGATCTGCCTATCAAGAATCGTTGCCTGTTTCCATCCAAAACCTGTCCAATCTCTACTACTCCGTCATACCTCACGCATTCGGCCGAAATAGGCCACCCATCATCGACAGCCACGTTCTCCTCAAGAAAGAAGTCGAGCTTCTGGAGAGTCTGAGTGACATGAAAGACGCAGAGCTGCTCATGAAAGTAGAGCGAGAACAGCAAGAGCCTAATGTGCACCCAACGGACAAGCTCTACCAAGGACTTGGTATGAAGGAAATGACCGCACTCGACCACGGTAGCACTGAATTTCAGGAGTTGGTCAATTACCTCGTCTTAACACGCGGAACAACACACAACGTCAAGTATAATGTTCAGGACATCTTCCGTATCGAAAGACAGCATGAGCAGCTTCGTTTTGATACCTCCTCAGCTGGTTCGCGGCCGACCAAGAACAAGCGCCTCTTATGGCATGGATCTCGTGTTACAAACTTTGCTGGTATATTGAATCAAGGACTGCGCATCGCACCACCAGAAGCTCCTGTTTCCGGTTACATGTTTGGCAAGGGTATCTATTTGGCTGACATGTCATCTAAATCTGCGAATTATTGCTGTTCGGGCGCTTCTGGTGGCACAGCGTTACTGCTTCTTTGCGAGGCAGATCTGGGCAATCCGGTACAAGAGCTCATCAGCTCCTCATACACGGCTGGAGACGACGCCAAGGCCAAGGGCCTCTCTTCAACACTGGGCCAGGGCCAGACCGGCCCTATGGCCTGGAAAGATGCTAGTTGTGTTCACAAAGACCTTGCCGGGGTTCAAATGGTTAATCTTCCCTACTGTCTTCTGTTATTTCCCCCCTTTTATAACCTCCTTTCCTTCTATTACTAACAGTAGCCTTTTATTAATAGCCCGATGTTGGCATTCCACCTGGGCCTACTAAAATTCCCAAAGCCCATCTTCTTTATAACGAATACATTGTATATGATGTGTCTCAAGTCCGACTGCGGTACCTATTCAGAGTTCGCATGTGAGCTGGAAGCTCCATGCTTGGCATTCATGTTTTCCTGGCGGAAATCGGGGCTGGATGGTCCGGCAAATTTCCTACTTCTGTGCGTGACTGTGCTGTAAGGATATATTTGTGCCATGATGTTGTTTTGGCGAGTCTCATGATAGTTGCTATAATGTGTGCCTAAACGTAATAAAATCGATCTTCGGCCTGGCAAGGCACACAGGGAAAATCAGCTATACTACTGAGGTCTCAAGGAGCTAACAGACGAGGAATGCACGAATTTCTGCTAATGATGATACAGCCACGTGGCGTCGCAACTTAGGCATGTCACAGTCTAGCGAATAAGCCCATATCGTTACACTCCCACGGAGTGCAGCAACAACACAAAACAACAGAAACACACCGTCATCTATCAAATGACTATGCCCACATACCAGAGGTGAAAATGAGGCCTCTAGAAAGGTCATTTTCGGTTGTTACAACAAATCGAATATACGTAAGAATCGTAGACGGAATGCTACCAGCGATGTTTATTTCTTAAAGGGAGCAATTCATCTTCTAGCAACGCAAGAACACGGAAAGCTACGGGACTGCATAATCGCGCGACAGTATCGAGTTAGAAATGCGCCTGTTCATTTGCACTCTGCATGTATAGGTCACCTATAATAGCCTTTCACCCAGCTCGAAATTGTTTAAAAGATGAGGGTGCATTTGAGATGTCTGACCCTCGAAACAAGCATCCAGAGCCTTCAATATGTGTTACCAATGTGATGCATATTCACAGGAGTAACCGGCCCATCGCCCTTAATAACAGCCATGATATTTCGCATACTCAATTCTTCAAAACCAATGTGTGTTTCTACCGTGCCTCCAGCATTGTGACAAGTTAACATTATCGAAGGTGGGATCCCACTACCGCTTGTTGCAAGACGAGCCAGCTGCAGGAGCCGTGGATGAACAAGTGGCTCTGTCGAGTGCACATCGATGGCGGCTGAAAAAAGGGCCCCACTTTCAAGCGCATCAGCAAGAGCTTCTTCGTCCACAAGAGAGCCGCGCGCAATATTGACAAGTCGAGATTGCGGCTTCATTAGGGACAAGCGTTCCTTTGTCATCAGGGGCTTGCCATCTGGCGATGCTGGTGTACATATCACGACGCAGTCTGAAGTAGCTAAAAGGTGCTCCAACGTATCGTGAAAGGTAGCTCCGAGCTCCTTCTCAACGTCTTTTGGCTTCCGCGTGGTGTCAAAATAGTGAATAGTCATACCGAAGGCTGAACAGCCAAGCTTGGCGGCAATATTCTGGCCAATATTACCGAGCCCGACAAGACCGAGGGCGTGATTGCGAAGATTGTGTGAAACCCCGGTTGCAAAGGTATGGCAATGCTGAAAAAGCTGTTTGGCCTCCTCAGAAGATGAGGCTGGGGACGTAGCGGCGTTCATACACCACGGTAGTTGGCGGAAGGTTGAAATCACCATGGCCACAGCGAAGTCAGCAACAGCTTCGGCAGCCGCTAGCCCAGAATTGCAGTAGATAATACCTATGTTCCCAGAAACAGTCAAAATCAGATGGCTCTTCTTCTGTGTCGCATGGACAACTGTCCAGGCCTGTAAGTCTCACCTCTCTCGCCCAACGCCTTTGTGTCAGCCCAATCAAATCCGGCGCCCGCACTTGCAAAGACCCTGCAGCTGTCAGGGAGAAGGGCGATGAGTTCGGCGTCCCAGCATCCCATCTCACCCCCGCTGCCCCAGAAGGGTCGAAATATGGCACAGAAATCCCCCCACCTGCCGCTGTCTAGGGCGCGCATGAATTCGGAACGCTCGCGCTCTGGTGCGCTGGGCCGAACAATCTCAAATTGCTGACAGAATGCAGCGTAGGTATCGACGTTGTAGCAGACAGGGTCGCCAATGTGAAGCACCCTTGGTTTTTCTGATCGGCCGGGCACGTCAGCTCCTATAGCCGTGACGGCTGCTTCCAAAGTGCCCGTCGCGAAGGACGGGAGATTGGGCGATGAGGATCGTGGTGTTGCACCAGGCACGGGTGTGGCGGGAGGCATGGGAGTATTGACGGGCTCCGCCATGCTGGGCGTCCGCTGTACTTCAAAATTTGGCAGTGGGCCAGTGACAAACAGGAAGCAACGACCAAATCCGCCGTGCGGACGGGTTATATTGTGGGCAGATAAAATACAGATAGAGGGAGCACGCAAAGATAGCCGCCAATGCAATGAGAATAATATTAGTATATAGCTGCGATACGATGTATATCGCATCGCTGCTGATTACAAAGGGCATGCGAGATCGGCTCGGCTCAGATTCGGAAGCACGGCAAATCCAGGAGGTGACAACTTGACTGGCTGGTGTGGCATGGCCATGATTGGACAGGCAGGCCATAAAGACAAGCCTACAGGCTAGCCGATTATATTCTCACAAAAAGGGCACACAATATGTTTGGCACGAGACTTGACATAGCTATCTTGCCAAGCTTGCCACTGCGAAGAAACATTGAGCGCCGACTGATTGGTATTGTCTCGTGAAGCTCGAATTATTGCTGCTTCCAGCTCATAAGTTCAGCAAGTCCAGCACGTGCATGCCACCGAAGAGACTCTTATCATCACACAAATGTCGAGTCAACCATCCACTGGCTATCGCACAGCTACCTAAAAACTCTTCTTCCACCCGTTCGTGCTGGAAACCTCTCGACACCACTGTGCTGTTGTAAATGCCAGAGGTCCATCGTTCCCGCCGATCTGCTCTGCACAGAAAGTTTATACCGTCGCCATGCCTCCCGGAGGTGGTCTGGCCGCAATGGACCCTTTGGTGGCTCTTTTAGAATATGCTCTGCCGTCTCCGGCTCCCACTCTGGAATGGCCATCCGGGACTGCGTATCATAGAGGTCTCTCACCCCTGGTTCCCCTCTTGAGAGAACCATGCCGGGCCATTCCTCGTCAGCCTGTGCTTCCCTGCCGGCTGTGATCCATCCACTTTGGATGGCTTGTGCATTCGTTATCAGATCTGTGAGGAAATACTTGGTGACAGACCGAACCGCAGTGACAACCGACGATGGCACTGACTGGGATACAGTGGCGTTGACAAGCTACGAGAAAAGTCGGCGATGCAGTTAGCCAGCGTGGACATCAGACGTGAAGGACGGGAGGGGGGCGGTGTGTTAGATGTGTGCCATACCCTTCGAATAACTGCATCCGGAAGTTTTGCTGCCCTCCACGTTGATATTCGTTCGTACTGATCAAAATCCATGCACGCGACAAGTGCTGCCCGTAACCGCTTTTCTTCTTTGCGCTCTTCGTCTGTCCTTTTTGCCGCTGCTGCTCCGGAGTCGGGAACATCGCCATCGCCATCGTCTTCTTCAGCACCGGCATCCCCATGCACAACACTATTGCTTTTGGCACCACCGGCACTACTTGCTGCCGTCGTCGCTCTGCCGCCTGCATGGCTTGGAGTCTGCTCTCGCAGCTTTTCCGCCTTGGGTTTTCTTCCACGCCGTTTCTTGACCGGTGCTGCAGTGGCGCTCAGACTTCCGCTGACAAAACTCGCATTGTCCATATCGGCAGATGGTGACCGTGCAGTGAACAGGTTCTCGTTGTCCTCGGGGGGGAAGGAAGTCTGCCGAAGAGGATGTGTCGTGGTAACCGATGCGCCGGACATAATTGACGCCTTGCGGCGTTTTAGCGCCGGGGTGAGCGGCCCGTCGCCAGCGGTACGCTTCAAGTTTGGCATAGTAGTCGTGTTGGTAGATAGCTTGGGATTGTGACGGGAAGCGGGCGAGGCGTGAGAAGTGGTAGCAGTTATGAAACGAAGAAACAGAAGTTTGACCAATAAACAATGGTAGGCTTAGTCATATATGACAGGGCAGCCGATAGAATCGGAATCACACTTTAGCGCCTTTTTATAAGCTGTATAAACATGGCTTTGCGACAGCGAACTGCTGTGAACTGTTTATAATATGCCCAATATTAATTGACCTGGGGCAACTATGGTAATCTATTTTATGAGACCCGTCTGACAGTCCTACCAGCTTCGCCTCTTTCAACGGCTAAAATCCGTGGACTCACAATTTTCCAGACCGAATTCGCGACGTCTTCAGCGCCTGCCGACGCGTCGACAACAGACAGATCTTCTTCCTCTTGTCTAAACGTCAAACCTACCGTAAAATCAGTGCGCTCTTCGCCGCTTTTGACAACGCCCTTAACATCAATGCGGCCAAAACTCAGCCCCCAAAAGAGGTCTTTCACCCTACGTTGCATTTCAGCTTTTTCATACAGTTCATCCCCCCATCCACCCCGCTTTTTGGCTTGCTCTTCATCAAGGTCAAGGAATATGACGAGATCCGGTCGGGGTAATCCGACATCTGGAGTGCGTGCCCAAGATAGAGACAGGGCCGGGTTTCCTTTTGCAGCGGAATACACCATGCCGCTATAGTAATAACGATCACAGAGAACAGTGGTTCCGTTTTCAAGCAAGGAAGTAATAGTCTTTCTAGAAACAGTACTTATGTCAGTTGAGAAAATGTAGGTGATCGACAAATAAGTAGTTATGGGTGACGCACACAGCTTCCCACCGGTTCGCAGAAAAAAGAAGATGTATGACGTGGTCATCCATTACAACTTGGCTCTTCAGATAGCTGTCTATCATCTGTCCAATGGGGGTGGATCGGTCTAGATATATGAGCATATGCACCAATAACGACCTATGTTTTGGGAGTTAATGCACGAACCTGGAAAACGAAACACTTGAACATTTCTTCCAACCTCCTTAAGATGTTCTTCGAGTAACTTTACTTGCGTTGTTTTTCCGCTGCGATCTAACCCTTCCAAGACAACCAATGCCCCTCGCACTGGATTTATAACGACGTCGGTCTGTGTTTCTAGGCTCGCCATGTTTGATTTCTTGGTAGAATAACTTGCCGTAGCGATTGACAGTAGCGAGGCTACAGATAGTGCTTCGTGTGTCTGTAATAGAAAATGTCACCCCACTTCCTCAATGCACTTGTCTGCCTCAGGCATAGTTGGCACCCATAATTCGTAACAAATCACGTGTTCAAGCGAGACCTAAGTCCTTGTATTTCATGCTTCGAAACCCAAGACTTGAGAAAGCGCGGCCAGTATCTTACACAAAAAGACCGGTCAGATATCCAAACCAAATGCTACAACGCCTCCCAAAAAATATAACGCCGAATCATACCATCTCCTGAGACCAACGCAAAATATAAATAAGCCATTAAGATCCAAGATCGTCTCGTTTAGCCAGAGCCCGAAACTGCCACTAGTCAGTAAACAGTGGCCGTGTATGCGGTACATCCTCCTTTGAGCTTCCACTCTCCCAAACATCGAAACTCTGGCCTGTCCCCTTGATAGGTTCAAGGACAGCAGCAACATCCGCTGGCTCCCCCCGACAAGCCATAAGTTTGTCTACCGATGCTTCAACCGTCTTGACTGTGGGCTCGGCTGGAGTTAGTGAACCAGGTCCCGTAATATCAAATTCCACAGATGGCTTGTTTGAGTCTTGCAGCTTGTCCTCAGATCCGTCTTCCTCCAGGTCCTCACACG
Source organism: Grosmannia serpens (assembly GCA_029299595.1). Lineage (NCBI taxonomy): Eukaryota > Fungi > Ascomycota > Sordariomycetes > Ophiostomatales > Ophiostomataceae > Grosmannia > Grosmannia serpens. Next base: position 81,190 of record JANSMH010000043.1, read on the forward strand.
AGACGAGCACAATGGACGTCTCGTCACACCCCGCTTCGAAGAAATCTGCAGCGTTCAGTTGCGCTAGTGGGTTCCTTGTCTTATCCACAGGCATACTGTCTGTTGCTTCTAGTCGTGATCGGCTTGTTTGGCTGGCGTCATTGGCTGGGGGGATATTCTCCTTATCCCTACCCTCTGCTCTCGCATGTCGAGCTTTCTGCTCCGACTCTTCATCGCTGCTAATATCGAGGACACATGTGCTATGTTGGAGCAAGTTGGTCATTTCTTGTTCCGGCGTGTCTTCGTGGATGCTAAAGAACCACGACGATTCCATTCCAGACTCATCAAGAGGAAGGGCCGACGATGAAGCTGGGACAGGTATTGGTGAGGCAGATGCGTACGCCGACAGTGTGCCTTTTAAAGCCGCGTCAAGGGAAAACGGAACAGCATGAGCAAGTTTGGTAGAAGGTTCTCGACGAGTGAAAGACGTCGCGGTGCGACGTTTAGTTTGTAGGATGCCACCTCTACCGGCACCGCGCGCGTATAAATCGCTGGTAGTGATCTTCGACAGGGAACGGCGTGCAGTAATCGTGTTGGCCTTGACAGACGGCGCCTTCGGTTTGAGCACTGCCCTTGGTTGCAGTGCAAGCAGAGAGTTGGAAGCAGGCCGGGAGAGCGAAGGGGGGGGTTTAGGCACAGTGAAAAATTGCTTTTTCAAGCCACTATTAGCAGGGAAGACGCCATCGCTGCCCTTAGGCCGCTTCGAGGAATAAGCAGGGTCGACGTTTTCCAAATCCTCGACAAGAGTAGAGTCCGAAGCCTTTCTCTTCACTGTAGATGGTAAAATGGCTGCATCAAGTTAGTTGCTACTCTATACGGAATTTCAGACATAGAAGATCTTGAAATGAAATGGCAACAGCCATGCCAGTTGGAAAGACAAAGGGCGAAGGTTCAACGAGAACACAAAATCTGGCGAAATGATGCCCATAACCTGCTATCGAAAGCTGCTTTATAAACGTACCGTTCTGCCTATTTTTCGCGCTCGTTAAACATTGAAGACGACTTCCGTCAAGAGGAGCGAATGGTTTCCGGACAATAGATGCCATGGTGTCTGCGTTACTGGAGTTTATACGATATCGGACCTCTAAATTACCGAGTATGGAGGATCGGGAGGGAGGAGTTGTGAATGAAGTAAACGGGGTGTGAACGATGCGAAATGAAAATGGAGGGCGGCCTGGCGGGTGCGAGGAGATGGCGCTGATTTTAACAATGCCGACAGCAGCTGGCTAGATTTCGGGTTAGGCGTCTGCCCGTTGTTGTAGGCTAGTGGAGAATTTCAGCCGAGTCGTGTTGCCCAATCCAAGACACGGAGGTATCCCTTCCTGACTCAGTTGCGTTTGGAGGATATGTATGAACAAGTTGGTGGAATGAATAGACCGCAGCTACGACCATAATGCTGCAGACTTTCTAATGACGAGCCGGCCAGTAGACTATCAGAAATAAAGTGGCTCTGCTGTGTAATGAAGCAGCCCTTGTTTCTGCTCTGCTTCTCTGCAGGAAAATCGAAGGGCACCGAAAAGTGGGAGACGCGCAGGTCAAAGGTTGCAGTAGCGGTTTCGTGGGTAGATCGACGGCAGGTTGTGCGAAGGGGGGTGAGACCGAGACAACAAGCCAAGGGCGGGAATAGCTCGATGAGATTGGTCCAAAATTGTCGTTGGTCGCGCTGAACGGCCTCACACTGCACCTGCAGAGAACGGTCGTGTCATGCGCAGCGTCAGAGCGCGTTTCTATTCGCCCAAAGAAAGGGGTAAGCATTAGTGCATTAATCCAGCCCATATGCATCTAAGTGGGCCAACCAACGCGTCTCTCCAACCTCTCGTACCCTCGCGTCGGCTTGGAACGCGTGCCCTCCCCTTCTCAAAAATCAATAAAATCGATGCAAGTTCACACCATTTCAAGTATTAGTCGCTTTCACTTTGCAAGTTTAAACCCTCCGCTTCTCATCAAAAAGTTGAAATACAGAAAACAGATCTACATCCCCCCACTACTTTGCCAATCGTTAGAACAGTGCCTAACTGGTGGGCCAATGAGAAGTTGACGATAACCCTGTACATTGTACTCGTAAAAGAGCCCTAGGAAAAGTGCTACATACTGTACGTATGTAGGTGCACTTATCTTATCACAGCATTAACAATTGCTACATATGTATCACGAACTCCGTACAAAAGCCCAGACTCTCACCGGCAAGTGACGTGTGGAACCGCCGACCTTACTCCGTAGAGTTGCAAGGCTACCAATTGTAAACGGCTTAGACAACGACAACCCCGCGTTGCAGCACTCCCCAAATAAATAAATAAACCATTAACAACCCTCTAGGCTATTTCAAAACATCAACCATGGTATCAAACCAGACCAGGCCATCATGCGGTCACATATCGGCGAACTGGCTGTATAATTGCAACGTTTGAATCCTGCTTGCCCCAAGGCCCATAAGAATGTTAGTTGCTTTAGTTTAAGAAAGACTAATTCCTATTCTGCTTCCATGTTCCGGGTCCCAGACAGCGGTGATGAAATGTCTGCCCCTTTTTGCAAGAGTGACCCATCTACCATGTCGAGAAAAGAGCCCTAGTCGTTGGTCTATATGGTAAAGCTCTACCGGCAATTATGGCATATCAAGATAAGCGAATTTCCTCCAAAAAGAAGGCCGCTTTATATCTGATTGTGAAGCTCCGCTATCTTCTACATCTTTGTTGTGGTCATTCCCAAGAAAAGTAAGACCTACAACATTGCTAAGATGCGTGGGCTGGTTTGCAGATAAGACACAACAGCTTGTGTTCCGAGATTGGAAACGTGCATGGGCAGCAGCAATATTTACACGTTCAGCCAGCCTCTGTAAGTTAATCTAACAAAGGATCCCCATCGGCAAAGGGTGAGATGTACATATGTGAACCAAGAGGCAGAATGAACTCTTACAACCATTACTCGTCCTACTGCATCAAGAGCAGAAACGGCCGTGCTGTACCTGTCTTAAGACTAATACACGAGATCATGATATGCATGATATAAACCCTTATTTCTTCCCCTTCTTAGCCCTTTTCACTCCCTCAGCACTCTTTACAGCTACTGTGGTTTTGCGGAGTCGCCCCTTCTCGAGCGCCAGTTCTCTCTCCTGCCTCTCCATTCCCCTCACTTGGCGAAGCTGCTCGTCTCGCCTCTTTCTTCTATAGCGCAAAATGCTCCGACGACTACCATATCGTTGAGTGCCTGGTGTTTTCCCCTTGTGTGTACCCATAAGTCGGCCAATCTGGAAATTCGACTCTTGGTAGCTGTAGTTCTTTGCCAAGTATAGCATCCGGCTCGACCGCTTGGCCCGGACATAAGCATTCCAGCGCCGCGCCGCACGACTGGCCTTCGTGTCAGCCTTTTTCTTTCCGTCGGAAGTGGGTCCTAGCGTTTCTCTTGCTGCAGCTTCTGCTGCTTCAACAGCTGCAGCTGTCGGGTCCGCAGCTTTTTCTGGGTTGCTCATTTCCACTACACCTTCCTTCCGTACAATCCTTCGTGGGATGCCGCTCTTGCTAATTAGTTCGAGCGTAGCACTGATTTTGCGTGGTACTGCACTCATGCCCAGCTTCCTCTTTCGCACTTCTTGAGAGGAGTATGGCAGGGTATCGCTTCGGTCGAAAGTGACACCGATGTATTGGCGATCTGGATGTTTGGCCGGGTCGCGGTAGTACTTCACAAACCCTGCAATAGCGGAATGTATTGTGTGATCTCTCCCCAAGATCGAGTTCTCTCCGGCATGCCAGAGTGTGCCTCTCTGCTTATATATGATGGTTCCTGGGAGAACATATTGATCTATGTAAAACATTTAGTGAAGGCACAGCAAATCACTGCAAGTACTTAGCTTGCAATCGTAATGGCGTCACGCACTTTACGGGGGTATAGGGAATCTGGCGACGAACACAAACAGGCAAACAAGAAAACAAGCAAACAAGTACGTACCGCCTACTCTCTTGGCTCCTAACTTCTTCGGAAGAGTCTTTTTATTCGTCACCCGGTAAGCACCTTGCGCTTTCACAGATGCGAACCTGTGACCTCCGATTATCGATAGCACGTCTCTTGTTCGCTGAGCCCACAACGCCGGAGAAACTCTCCTGTTAAGTGAATCGCTAAAAATGGATCCCATTACTGGCACTTGCAATTTTGGAAGGCGCATTGGATTTGTTGTCGGGTTGGGCCGCTTGTATGTTGAAGCTTCGAACGAAACGAAGGGCTATTGAAGTTTCCGCGGAGCAAAAATTATCGAGCCAAACACGTGATCACGGACGATACCGATAAGACCATTTGTCCTTCCCGTTTCGCTAGCAGCTAAGAAGCGTTTCTTTTATCTTATTAAGGTGTTCTATCTTCTGATATATTACATCACCCATACCACTGTCTCTCTCGGCAAACCTTCAAGAAGCCGCAAATATGGGAGCGTCGGGGTTCATATATCTGGTCGTCTTCGCTCTCTTCCACTCGGTTTCTGCGCAATTTGGATTCTTCGATCAAATGTTTGGCGGTGGCCAACAGCAACAACAACCAGAACAGCCGCGAAATATGCCTAGTGATTCCTCATGGTATCAAAGCAATGTCGACAAGGCACATTGCGACAAATATCTGTGTACAGATACACTAGGTAGCTAAGCCTACGAGCACAATTGATGCGAGGCCTTCAATCTAACCTGGCATCCGTTTCAATCAGTTTTGACTAACATCCTGTCATAGCATGCGTCCACTTCCCACATCACTGCCCATGCCAATTTCCTGCTATAGAAGACAAATTTGAACTAGCAGATGGGAATATGATTTGTGTCTCTCGAGGAGGCTTCAAAGAAGGGGAGGCTGCTAGGAAGGTGGAGCTTGCAAGGAAGGGAATGCTGTAATAACAGCTTGATAGGCAGTGCATGAGCCTTTGGCTAGAAGGAAATGGGCTCACTTGAAGACTGCCAAATACACAGGCTGTGTGTAGAAATTTGAAGAGAGGGGAGGTAGACAGTGGCTGAAACAGCAAGTCTTTCGTTTACTGCAGCCAAACTTTTCACAATTGGACACGATGCATATCTCTTCACAGTTAAACGCACGGATTAAATCGTATGCGCATTCTTCGATACACAATCCAAAGGTTATTTCGCGACTGAGTTTCAGTCGTCGTCAGACCCAGTCCCGGGCCCGTTTCCGTCTTCATTGGCTTCGTCATCTTCATCCCCTTCGTCTTCATCGATATGGGCTTGAATTCGTGGTCGCTGGACTTCAGTACTATTCGCAAGGTCCTCCAAGAACTGCCCGATCGCATTATCCGAATAGTGAAAGGTTTTACTACCGTTAAACGTGACAGGAAAGCGGAAATTTCTGGGTTTTTGCTGGCTGGCAAGCCCTACTGACAACATTTTGAGAAGGGGCATCTTTGAAAACTGCTTCAAAATGTCGCACCACAGACTGGGATAGCAATTCTCGGCAGTTGCATCGTGGATAGTCACTTTCCAGAGATTAATTTCAGTTAGATAAGGAAATCTCGCCAGAGCGTCGACAAGCTTCGACGGAGAGAGCTTGGCATTCCCCAAATCGAGCCGCTTTAGGTTCATAAGTTGGGCAGAGGACGTCGAGATCTCCACACCCCCGAGGTGTTCAATGAATGCATCACACACCAAAACCAGCGAGTTTTGAAAGTTTAGTCGAAGCCAGGTGAGCTCATGTGCCTCTGCGAGAAACCGATGAAGGAGCAATCCAGGCATAACTGGGTCCGTGTTGTGTCCAGCTGTACTTCCTACTCGTGTTTGAACATAATTGAGATTGACGTCCAGGTGCAGCTTCTCAAGCTTAGATACAACAGCTGTCGTGGTCACGCAGTTTCGGGAGGTGAGATCGAATGCGAAATCTGTCAGACCCCAGTTTCTTGACCGTAGCAGAACCTCTAGATTCTTCGGATAACAGCCAGCCTCAGCTAAAGCCGCTAGTGTGATTGTAAAAACTACCGTAGCATAATCATCGCCGATTGAATTAGAAATCGGAAGGTAGCGGCCAATCTTGTGACGAATATCCGAAGCTCCATAGCTCCTCCACCGGGCGTATGGTCCATCACGGGTTCTGCTTTGTCCGTCAAAATCTCGGATGTCGACAGTTTCCAGGTTTGTTAAACACCTAAATGCGTGCGCAAGCATATTAACAGCTCTTCCCGTTCGGATGAGGCTGGCCTGTCGACCTGTTGCTACCAGGTAGAAAACCGCTGCATCGACGTTGTCAAAAGATGATTCAGAAGGATCAAATCGGTCAAGGCCAATGATGACATGTTTTAGGATAGGCGATAAAGCTTCATGATGCGAGATGTCTATGAGCGTCTGCAGGCTTTCATCACTGAGCATGAACTGCTTCTTGCGGAAGAATTCGTAGCCGAACGAGTTGAAAAGTGACCTCTCGATGTGCTTGCAGGTCAGTCTCATGGCGCCAAGTTCTGTGGTGGTAAGGAGGGTTGTAATTCGCAACAAAATCTCAATAGGCAGGCCGCCCATCAGGTTGGAAGTTGTCGAGTCCATACTTCTACTGTTGTGTGTGCAAAGTGAGGGGATCAACCAGGAAAATAAAAATCGAACGGGAGGGAGCTGTTGCCTATTAGCTGCCTAGAATATGCGCTAAAGCAGTTTCAGACAGCCGCACTCTGGTTCTGGTATCTTGCACAAAGGCAGTCGCAAAACCACCGCCAATCGCTCTCTTCAATTCGGCATTCGTTATTATCAACCCTGATTCCACTGTTTCATTTCATATTTATGTACGGCAGACAACTTCTTGACTGTCTATCGTGTCTTGAGCCCCTTTCACCACTCAACAAATGATCCCGGCATTTTCATATTTGACCAGTCCTCATATCTAGGAAGTCCTTTGACCCCAGAATCCCTTAAACCTTCAACAGCTCTGTTAAACAATTTCTTGCCTTCAGCGTTCTCACCTACCGACAATACTCCTCTGTTTCCAGGTTCTGCAACCCCTGGAGAATAACGGGTATGGCTTGCCGCTGACGCTCTAGGTTTCACGCTGTACTTGGGCTTCATCCCAGGGTATGACGAACCTTCGAGAACCTTCTCAGGAGATAAGCGAGAAGCTGTAAGTGTATTATGGAACGACCGACGTTTTTCTGATTGTATGTTGAACTTGGCTGGTGAAGGCATGTGTGGCATAGGTGATGGGCCACACTGTCCACCCTCGTCCACCTGATGCCAGAGGCCCTTTCGCTCTTCTGTCATAGTTTGGAAGTGTCTCTTAACCTCTGATCTCTTCGTAATATCAGGGCTCGTTGTATGTTTTCTTGCAGGGTCTTGGCTTTTCAGAGAGCCTCGGCGGGTGGAGCCTTCGACGGCTAGGGTCGTACTTCCGTCCATGATGTCGGTATTCGAGGAAGGCTGCCCGGAAATTCCGTCACCAAGAATTTCTTGTACGAGTGCTTCTGCGGATGAAGTCTGATCCTCGGGTGTTGGAGGTGTGATCCACGGTAGGATAAAGGGTCGTTTTGTTCGCTCGATGATAAGGACTACGATCGCCATACATAGACTACAAAAACTCTTAGACAGTGGTTCGGATCATCTCGTTGAATTGGCATGGAAGTTGCTCACCAGTTCATTGTACATGCCGCCAGGTCCGCCCGAAGTGCTCCAATAGATGGGGACTTTGTTGGGGCAGACTTGCTTCCCAGCGTTATCGTCACTGCTACCAAAGATGTTGTCCAAAATCCTCCTGTGATACGGGATAAGATGACGATTGTGGAGTGCAGTTGTGGTATTTTTTCTGAATGTTGACGATCTATCTCGAATTGCGCCTTCCTTGCCGCGTAGGTGTGAAATCCCACGTACGTTAAACCGAATATGGACTAAGACGAGACGTTGTTAGTATAGGAAATCAGCTGCGATATCAGAGGTTCTTCACTTGCCGAGAAGAGAACGAGGCTCTGTGTTAAGCCGATTGCCTTTGCATCCACCTGAATTGTGCCACCAAGAACAAGGCCAGACACCACGACTGCAATCACGACAAATATCAAAATGAGGCCGAAAGCTGCGATTACCACATGGGGCAGTACCCGTAGCAGCCACACCTCTTTAGTAGCTGATGGGACATTTCTAGACACTGCTTCTGGGTTTGTCATGCTCAATTCTTTGCTGGCCTGGCTGGTGTGTCTCGGGCTGCCGTATGAGGATGGTGTCGTGTCCTCTGGCAATGACAGGCGGCAGATAGATGCAGGTCGCAACTGCGCAGTGACCTCGTCGATATATAACAGCAGAATATCGAAAGCCGATATTTCAGCAGGCTGCTCCGCCGTTTACATTCCAAAGAACTATCGCCGAGGCCGCTGCCTAGGGCAACGCCGCATGTTTGCAACTGGAATGAGAAATGATCTCACTATAGGAGCTGAGGACGTGTAGTCGCAAACGCGCCATTCCGACCAGTTGCGGACTTAGTCCGTCAATTTTCGCCACTCCACTCCAACTTCAACAAGCCTCTTCTCGAGCCCCGCGCTGCGCTCGGTTCACTGGCCGGCAAACCCGCCCCGTCTAGGCGCTTTGAGAAAAGAGGAACGCCCACAGGCATGAATGGATACATCAGAAATATCAGAGCAGGTCCAGGATTCTGCGCCTGGTCCACCGCTGCCGGGCAAGAGAGTGTCTCACACGTGTGCCCCGTGCCGCGCCCGCAAGGTACGTTGCGACGGCCGGCGATCAGCGTGTTCCAACTGTGAGAGGCTCGGCTTTCTCTGTTCGTACGACGATGGAACGACTGTGGGAATGGACACAACTAGCGCAGTGGCCGCTTTGAGGGGTGAGGTTGGAGACGATGGCAACTCAGTCCCGAGGCGGCGAGCACGGCAGGCTTGCCACAACTGCCATTCGAGAAAGGCTCGCTGCAGTGGCGGCACGCCATCATGTGACAGGTGCCAGGCTCTGGGCATCGAGTGTGCGTATCGTATAGGGAGGCGGTCCCGGATTAGGTCGGTGTCCGGATCAGCCACCGGCGGTGATGTGCGCGGGGGTAACCATCCGGCCTCCAACTGCGGCGAAGGCAGGCCGTCCGGTCTCCTAGAAGCAGAGCCGATCTTACCAGGTGCGGCAAGGATGGATGGCGCCGAGAACGAGACCGTCCTTCCTTCTATCGACATCCTGGACTCTATGGCCATGAAGACATTCGATCACTTCTTCGGGTACATTCATCACATCCCCACATTTGCATTTCTGCACCGGGCCTCGCTGATGCAGCGGTTTCACGCCGGCCTCGTTGATAAATCTCTTCTCCTCGCCCTGGTTGGCATAACGTCGCTCATGACTGACCTTGGGCCGGGAACAAGGGATCTTGGCACTCGATGTATCGCCGAGGCGGAGACGTTAGTACTGGGCCGGCTAGAACGGCCTTCCACGCTCGTCCTGCAGACGCTCATATTCGTTATTCATCATCGCATACTTTCTGGCAGGTTTTCCTCTGCCTTCATGTTGCACGGATTAGCCTCCAGATTTGCATCGGCTCTGAGGCTGGATCACGAAGATGACCGTCTTTGTTTCCTTGCCCGAGAGTCTCGGAGACGGCTGATGTGGGCGCTCTATATGATTGATGTCAGCATGGCCAGCAGGCAAATCGACTCCAGTCTCTGGGTATATAAATCCGACGCCATCAGCATCCAGCTGCCGTGCAACGAGAGAAACTTTGAGTTTGACATTCCTGAGAAGTCAGAGCCTCTACGACCCCCGGAAGCGGCAGTGAGCCAAGTCCTGCCTCCGTTGCCGGACAGCACCGGCTTCCTTGCCCTCCATGTTCGCATTCACTTTTTGCGGGGGCGCATTTTACAGTATACGGAACATGTTGGGCATAATTCCCAAGAGACCGGCGTCACATCCATTCCGGCACGCTGTGCTGCACTGGCCGGCGAGCTAGAGGCGTTTGCAGCACGGCTACCAACAAGTTTTCGATGGTCTGAAGCAAATGTTCGTCTTCGAACGTATTCGCCACGGCTATGTGTATTCTTGATGACACATGTTTGGTGGGAGCAATGCTATAGCGAACTGTATCGCTTCGCACTTCCAGGCTTAGGAGGGGCATTGCCGGCGTCTTGCGCTGCCCAACTTGAAGTTGAATGTCTGGAATTTATACAATACTGCCGAAACGAGACGTATAAGCATGCCATGGCCATGGTGGGGATATTCCGGCTGCTGTTGGCTCTGGACAGCGGCGTTCCGGTGACAGATCTGGATCTTCCAATATGTCTGTATCAGTGTGCACGGCTGCTGCATTACTTTAGCCTGACAGACGGCTATGAATCCACTGCGCCTCAGGAGCAGATTCCTGACAGTATCCGCATATGTATTCGGGTTCTTGAGCGTTGCATCAAGACCCCTGTAACGCTGCGCATCGTAAGTTTTAGCTGGTCCACCACCAAGTTGTCCTTCCTACCACAAAGTAGAAAGTGAAGAGGGTTGCTAACAATGATGGGGCCTCGAAAGCGTGCCAACCTAGAAAGACTAGTCTCCCGGGAACTTCGTACGCAACTGGCACCGAGTGTGGCAGGGAACACAGATACCATAGACGTTCAAATGGACGGCTTGACATCTGAGCTATTCCAGCCGGCCTTGACCAGTGAGCTTGTGTCACAGGCCCCCGGAACGACAGAATATTGTGAAACACAGGCAGGGGCGTATCTGGAAATGGCACAGACACATGGGCACCCTATAGGGACAGACCCGGCTGTTTCCGTGCGCTTCGAAAACCACAAACCAGCAATGGAAACACTGACCACAACAGCGACCACAACAACTGCATACGACGGTCCTGCGATACCCACAGCCTCCAGTCCCATGATCACTACCAATACTGTGCCATCGCCACTTTCTTTTTCTACTGTCCTTGCTGCACAAGGCGCTCTGGACGCATTTGACCTAGACGTCGATACCGTTGGGCCAAGCGACTTTGCTAGTTGGTTTTCTAGTGACTGGCCGGCAACAGACTTTTCAGCCTCCTGGTGAAAATCAGTCTGCAGTCAAAAGGAAGGGCCAGAACATATATATCTAAGACTGCAGATTATGTATGTTGCCCATATAAAATACGGACCAATGAAAATAAGAGCTCAGATCTGGGGTGCTCTCCGGGCTTGCTGTCGTGACCGATCGGAGTGGGGCCCAGCGGGATAGATACAGTGTAGCAACGACGAGTTCTCATACTATCAATGAGCAGAGAGCAGTACGATGTATAGAGACTTCTGACAGCTAACGTCAGCGAAGCAACGCAGTTCTTTCTCCCGGAGATATGATATCGCTGTCAACATTGACTTGGGTAGCCGCCAGATCCTGGCTAGACTCGTACACAAATCCCAGCTGTCTCTCTCAGTGAACCCATCCGAGGCAAAGACCTGCTCCTGGACCAAAAATGATAGAGGATGAGATAACAGTCAGGGCAACTCTCCAGCCAGCCTCGACCAGCATCCAATATAGAACTGCCAAGCCAACGAAGATGACGTCAATTTCGATAAAGCGGAGAGTAGACCTTGTCATTTCCATTCTGTCGTCGGTTTGGCTCAAACTCGACCAGATAAGCAAGCAGTATGCCAAGACGGAGCAGACAACAGGTACTGCGTACACGGCCATGAGTGATGGCCGATGAGATTCGAGGTGAAGGGTGCTATGCTGCCCAACTACAGACGCTATGAAACGACGCACGCCCTGTCGTATGAGCGAAACGTAGATAGGGGAAAAGAGCCAGATGACGATCGTCAGCGGAGAGTCGAAGACGAGCATGAGCACTGACGGAAGCACAAAGTCGAGAGCGACACCCGTCGGTATGGTGGCAACCTCGGATACAGCAGCAAGGTGTCGACGGCAGTCTTCTGCGTTGGGGTTGGTGGGAGACGGAACGGCTGATATGGCATCTGCTTCGGTCGGCTGCAGATTTGCCTCGAGGCTCTCGGCAGTCGTATTCTTCTCTCCTGCGGCAAAGATCTGTCTTGCGCGGCGAAGAAAGACTGGAATGATGACGAGCTCCCAGACGACAGCGCCACCCATAAAATTGAAGACAAGCCAGAGGTCAGTGGGATATGCAATGAGAATGCTCGTGCCATTACAGATGCGAGCAGCCTCGACCGTGCTTACGGTCAAGAGGCTGGATGCAAATGACAGGACCACACTCATCACAGCAAAAGCCCGCGCCGACGCCAACGCTTCGTCGAGGAAGCTGACGAGAAAGCAGGACAGTGTGTCAATGACCGGGACCTTCGACAACCAATGCAAACGCGAGCGTGTATAGCACTGTGAGAAGAGTATGACTACATTGATATCTGAGTGAACAAATAGGGCCAGAGCTGTGGCTATGGCGAGTAGGACTGGCACGACGAGGAGCGACCGAAGGGATAGGATCTGTATGAGCTGGCGGCGAAGTGGTCTGGGCTCTCGCCGGTCCATAACTTATAAGATATGGGATGCTTTTTGTTAGTGGCCTCTGCTGCTGCTGGAGGAGTCGTCGTCGTCTGTTGCGTAGGACGTCAACGCTTGAAGTGCAGGATGCGGATATTGCAAGACCATGGCAAGATGGCCGTCTGCCAAAAAAGATAATGGCTTACGTAGTGACCTGCTAACCAGAAAGCGCAAAATGCTGGTTTACGACAGTACGCTGTTATCCTACAATAATTGCACATTGGCTCGCCCGTCCATGGTTGAGAATGCATCCTATTTTTCCATATACGACAAGTCTGGTAAACCATATACAACGCTTTGTATTAAGCCCTCATCGTCTCTCGTTGTCGCGTTTGCAACGCCGTTCTCCCAGCCGAATCCCTTATGATACCTTTCCATTTTGGCCACGGAGACGTCGCGCTTATGTTGAGAAATCGCTGGCTTGCTGATGCTCAGGCCCTTCTGCTCATTTCCGGATCCTCTCGTGGCTGGTGTGCCGTTTCCCCGAGAGGCATCTGGCAAGGTTTCAGAACTGTTTGCCAGTGGCAGGACCTTCTCGAGGACGGCCATGCTGGAATCTTGATCAGGAGAGACCATTTCCCCCCATTCATCTTCTTCCTTGGCGCTGGAGCTGTTTTGCGTTCCATTCCACTGGCCTGGTCCAGTCCCAGACATTCCGGTCTCGGCATTTCGAGACAGAGCTCCAGCAACCACCTCCGTCGAAGAGTCAGGCACGCGTGAGGAGTCCAGGCGATCTTCGTTACATTCCGGCGCTTCGCGAACTACGGCCGGGCGTTTAGCTTCCTCTTGCGTTTCGTCTGAACAAGCCCACATGTCCCTCAAGCTCGCTCCCGGCGAAGCTATAGTCGCATTGTTTGAGAGCGCGATGCGGCTGCTCGAATCGGCGTTAGGAGACAGCTGGAGGTGGTCGCGAATCGGAGAAAAGATGCCGGATGAGGTTGGCGAGACCTTTTTGAAAATCTCGTCAAGCGCAACTGGCTTCGTGACTGAATCCCATCCAAACAAGTTGCCTCTATTCCCACTAAGCCCAAGAACCGGCTTTCCCGTAAACGAATCCTCTTCCATCCATCTCCGTACAATTTTGACCGTCTCAGAACGAACAACCGATCCCACCCACGACACAGTGCGATAATTGTCGTCGTCTTCCATATTATGTTTCCGACAACTTCCTTTTCTTGATAGCCGATACCAAGTCTTTCGCTCCCCGATGGTCACAAAACTGTCAGTGGTGACATGGTCGGATACTTGACAATCTTGCGCGTCGAACGGCTTTGTGAGGCTGTTTTGTATTCCGGGCGTATTGGTCTGCTCGGAACCAAACAAAACCAAAATCTTTTCCTGGTCTAGAGTGAAGCCCATCGAGCCATATCTGTCTATCAGGCGACTACCAGACCCCGCAGGATGCTCGACGATCGTTATGTAGTTTCCATCATTCGACAGAGAAGACCTTGAATTATCTTTGGGGATGGCGGTGATACATATCTCGTCCGGACACTTGCCTTCGTCGTAGCACGAGGCATATGCAGTCGTACCCAACAGGCCTGTTCCTACTGAAACTACACCAGCACACAAATCGCCTCGCTCGGATTCGTTATGCGACTGAATCTGTGATATATGTGATAAACTGTCGTTCGGGACAAGCTCGTCGACTTTCGGTGACTCCGTTGTGTCTAGCTGTAGATTTTGCTTATAACTAGAAGTGTTGAAGTCCTCGACGGGGCATTGCTGGTCATTGCTGTTGTCGTCTTCAATAGAATGCCTGGGATGTGGTTGGACGCGATTCTCGTTCTTATGTAGTCTGCCAGCTCCTTGCTCGGAGGATAGACTTTCCCCAGCACCCCTTATATTATTTAGATTTAGGCAAGGATCGACACCATTGTGTTCTAAATCTCTCGTATCGACACCATTTGTTCGCACGCCGGGTTTTATATGTTCATCTCCGTTTGCAGAATGTTGCACGCTGGAGATCGCGCCTCCAGGCTCCGATGTGGGCTTTAGTGTGCGGTGAAACCCACCCTCGGTCGAGGTAAAGTCCGTATTCCAATGATCAGTTGCCAAGCATGGGACAGCTATGTCATGAATTGAATGCTGATGGGTTTTCAATCCAGAGGTTGAAGCCGTGGATGCATGGGGTTGTTCGTCTGAAACGGAAATATTGCTAGCTGGAAGCCCCCGAGACGCTGTCGAATATACGGGAGTGGCTGTAGAAACATCCGCAACAGTCCAGTCTCCAAATCCGTCCTCATCTTCTGCCCAAGGAGACTGGGCGGGCAACGAAAGTATTTTATCTCCGTCTGGCAGAGGCAGGATGGTTTCGAAAGGCGACGAAACGTCCGGCGGTGGCGGAGAGGCCTCGCTGTTTCGGTCCGCGGATGTCCATGGCGAGCCCCAAGGATCATCCATCACGGTTGGCAACTAGCATATTTGAAACAGAAGTGTTAAAAAGGGCTCAATTCGGCAGCGCTGCGACGACATGTCATCCTTTTCAAAGAAACGATGCGCAGCTTAACCGTCGAGGGCCAGTTAAACCGGAATGTTCGGGGTTTGTTAATCCGATGAGTTGCATTATTAATTCGAATGTACGGAGTACATATTACGGGGTACATTTGGGATAAATAGGCAGCCACATGCCCCACCAAAAAGGCTGCAGCTAATAGAAGTTGATACTTTAGAGCCAGCCTCTCATTACGCTCAGTGTGCAAATTATGACCACGGGCGAATTGAAAGATGTCTCTTTCTGGAGTCAAGCACATTGTCCTGGTTCGCTTCAAACCCTTTTACTATGATTATATTTGTCTGAGCCGACTACTGACGTCTTCATCCGTGCCAACTAGGTTCTATCGGGCAAAGGTGGCGTCGGCAAATCCTCAGTCACAACGCAACTGGCTTTGTCTCTCTCTCTTGCTGGCTATTCTGTTGGCGTTCTCGATGTCGATCTTACTGGACCTTCCATACCACGCATGTTCGGGATAGAAAGCGCCAAGGTAACTCAAACTGCTGGAGGCTGGTTGCCAGTTACTGTACACGACGCAGACCCATCTGAGGGTGTCGGCTCATTGCGCGCTATCAGTCTTGGCTTCCTGCTCCCTAAGAGAGGCGATGCAGTGGTTTGGAGAGGGCCAAAGAAGACGGCAATGGTACGGCAATTCCTAAGCGATGTCTTCTGGGGCGAAACGGACTACTTACTGATCGACACCCCCCCTGGAACGAGCGACGAGCACATTTCCCTCGCAGAAACCCTTCTGCAAAGTACAGTGCCGGGACAATTAGTCGGGGCTGTAGTTGTCACAACACCTCAGGCCGTGGCGACAGCGGATGTGCGCAAAGAGCTGAATTTTTGCGCAAAAACATGTCTGCATGTCTTGGGTGTGGTAGAAAACATGAGCGGGTTCGTCTGTCCGAACTGCTCGGAATGTACCGACATCTTCATGAGCGGAGGTGGCAAGATCATGGCAGAAGACTTTCGGGTACCGTTCCTCGGAATCGTGCCCATTGATCCGCAGTTCCTCATGCTCGTAGAGTCTGGGAGCGTGCCGCGATATCCAGCAGGAACAGAAGTCCTCGGGAAGGATTTTTCATCTGCCGGGACTCATGCTGAAGGAACAGAAATTGACGGCCGAGCCAGTGAATCTGGATCTTTGGTATATAGTTATCGGTCGTGTTCGCTGTCACCCATCTTCAAGCAGATTGCGGCCGAGGTGGTGGCAGCGGCCATGTCAGGCGCAGCTGGACAATCTCGATGAATTACAAAATAGTGGGACCTTTCCCCGCTCCTCTGCTTCTAAAGCTTCACCGCCAGGGGCAGTAAAAAATCCGCACACCCACACTGAAAATCTCGCTTGCGCACATTGTATATATCTTTTTCGTGGTGATACAAGCACTCGATAATTTTTTTTGGAGGGGTTTTTATTTTTTATTCTTTTAACTTTCCGCTTCCCTCTCAACTGTCCACCAAACCCAACAGTCGCAGTTCTGGCTAAAGCCCTATAACGACTCATAACACGTCTAAATTAAGACAAATTAGGATTGACGGTGCTTGACGAAAAGAAAACGACAACGAAGACAAAAGTACAGTCGGCCTTGCCACGCGACATCGCAGATAACTCTCCAAAAAAGTGTCTCGTCTGACTGGATCGATGCATGCCTCATGAAGGAACCTTCTGCCTAGTCCTACCATAGCCCAGTTTGCTTTGCCTGTCAATCCATGAGCTTGCCGGACCTGCTACGCTTCCTTTCTAAGCCTGCAAGGCAAGTGTCAGCTCAATTATCTTGTCTGCCTCGTCTGCCCAACTAACCATTTTATTTTTCCCAACAGACCTCGATAGCATCCCTCTAACAAACGTCAACATCTTCCTTTAACCCTGAGCTTACCTATCTCGCCACCGACTTCAAAACGGTACTCTGCTCTAGGTATCGACCTCTTAAAGCAGTCAACATTCCTTCCTCGCAGGTTTTCACTCTCCCTCTCTCCGCTCGTCCTCCATAACGTCCCTCGGGAAGCCGTTCTGCCATACTTGAAAACATAGTAGCTGGCTTCGCCAGCAGCTAAATAAAACCCACCATCCTGTGGGCCTACTCTCTCAAGCGAACTACTGCAGCGTTCGTTTGAGTGGCAGCTAGCGCTCCACGGAAGCATCTCATCCAATTCGCCTCCGAAACGCACAACAGCCCAGCCCATTCCTAGATTTCCGACAAGAGATGGTGAACCTCGGGATCCCCAATGACTATACGTTTTCGCCGTCGCTGGCAACTCCGCATTTAACCATCAATCATGATGTTGTAGATGACTTGGACTCCAGCAACGCCTTCGAAGGTATTTCCATGCATCTAGCCCGCTCCGTCTTCGCATTGCCGCGTTTTTTTTTCTTTTCATTTATAAGCTGTCTGCATGTATGATGCATTACTTACTTACACGACTCTTACTCGTACCAGGCCCCGAAAAACTGCTTGAAGTATGGTTCGCCCCAAGCCCGTCTGCCTTGCCGTCTACAGTGAAGGAAAATGGGCTGAAGTCCGTTTTGCCCGACAGTTGGGTTGGCATGTTGGACCTCGTGAATTGCAAAATTCTCTCCGTGATCCATTCAGATACGGTTGATGCATATCTTCTATCCGAGTCCAGCATGTTCGTGTTTCCGCACAAAATTATTCTGAAGACATGCGGGACGACCACACTGCTGCTAGGGCTCCATCGTATGCTTCGCATCGCAGCTATCGAAGCCAGGTTCGCCTTCCACAACGCGCCGTCTCTCGATGACATCCGAGTCGCAGCCACGCCTTACCGCGTTTTCTATAGCCGCAAGAACTTCCTATTCCCGGACAAGCAGCAGGGCCCTCATCGCAGTTGGAAGCAGGAGGTCAAATATCTAGATGATATGTTTGTCGGCGGTAGTGCCTACATGGTTGGAAAAATGAATGGCGACCATTGGTATCTCTACATCACCTCCCCGAGCTCGAACCAGTTGGCATTCCAAACACCCAGTGGGGAGAACAGCACCAACGGATCCGGTCAGTCAAACAAAATTCCTACCGGCATCTTCGAATATCCTGACGGGGGACACTCTGAAGTGGATGACGAAACACTGGAGATTTTGATGACCGATCTTGAACCGGAGAACGCGAAGCAGTTCTATCTTTCACATGCTGGTGATATTGCTCGAGACAGTTTCCCTGTGAAGCCTAGCCAACCCCGTCTAGTCCAGGAAAATGGTGTTCGCAGACTTTCCGATGGCTCCATTAGTACATCGGGGATGGACGACATCTTTGACGTCGACGACGTTAACGATTCTGGCGGCACGATCACCCCAACAAGCGAGCAGGAGAACAACGATATGGGGACTACCGAAGGACATGCTCTGGGTACTGTGGTATCCGATAGCTGCGGGCTGTCTGACGTCTATCCTTCATCGATCTATCCAGATGCCCGTATAGATGCATATATGTTTGCACCCTGCGGCTTTTCTGCAAATGGTGTCATACCCGCACCAGTTCAGGTCAAGCAGACGAACGACAATGGCGGCAATGCGCCGAGCCAGGCCAATCATTATTTCACTGTACATGTTACGCCGGAGCCTAACTGTTCCTTTGCCTCGTTTGAGACAAATGTTCCCGGGGGACAGAACGGAAGACAGACGGCCGATATTGTCAAGCATGTAGTTGATATTTTTCGTCCTGGCCGTTTCAGTGTCACACTTTTCGAGGCGAAACGCATAGCCAAAGACCAGTACTTTTCGGCCGACGACGGCACTCGACAGGCTAGCAAATCAACCGACAAGCCTCGCTTGGAACGCATCCCAGGCTACCGCAGAATTGATCGTATCGTGCACGACTTTGAAGACTATGATCTAGTCTTTCGGTACTATGAACGAGAGGGTTGGGTCGGCGATGGTGGAGCCAGGGTTGGCGAATACTGAATGACTGGCTCTTGACATGGGAACAGTTAGTTGCTTATCGGTTCCTGTTGATTCAGTTTCGCTCCCACTTTCCCCCTCTCATTTTCAACTCTTTCTTTTACTCTGGTCGGTCACTACCTTGTTTCCCACTTAGCTTCCACCTTGGATCTAGTCGCGTCTCGGCTCCCAATTGCCAAACTGATGCTGTAAAAATGCCCACAAGGCACCATCCCTTACTTTGGTCTATGCTCATTTCCAGTCAAAATTTGCAGCCGTGCCTTCCTGCTTACGCGCGCTTCGGCATTCGTAAGCATGACTGCGCATGATTGTCTCATACCTATTTTGTCAGTTATATGGATTATATGGAGACGGGAAGCAGATATTGTTCGCTATAGGTAGACTTGTAGTCAACCGGTTTCCGATCTTCCATCAATCGATCTGATCTACTCTCTTTCAGTTTGTTCTTAAAGTGTTGGCTATTCGTCTAGTTGTGCTAGGCATTCAGTATGGAGTATACAACCCTGGGATAATTAAAGGATCGTAATACTATAACTGCAGCATCATATTATGCAACAACCTGATGCCAAATCTCATACATATCCATGAAATAGTGGTGCTTCCGGGGCGTTGATAAGATTAGCTAGTAGTACTTTCGAAAGTCCGGTGAACTTCAAAGATGCTATCTACTGGTAATGTATTGTGACTTTGCAAGCACTCGGGGAACAGTATCGTATTCATCCTACACGAGTGTCAGCCTGTGGACACAGATGTAGAGGAGACCCCTTATTTCCTTAAGCGCTTTCTAGATGCATTTCCTTTCCCTTTTTAAGGTTGGGCCTGTCCAAATACTGTTTTTATAGGAATTTCCTTGGCCATACCAGGGGTTGCCTTACAATTTGCTGATGATATCGCTTATGCAACATCTGGGAGCCTCACAGCAATGTCACCGGACTGTGTAATGTATCTGACCCAAGGCAAGGAAGGGTATTGGAGCTATAGAAGATTTTTAAGTGGAAAGTTATTAAGATATTCCAGTAATATGATGCGGATTTAAGGGGACAGAAGATGGTGATTGGAGTGTACGTACCTTTGGCTCTGTTATCTTGAGATAACGGACCTGAATACCGCTGGTTGTGAAATACGGTATTTCAAACTTGACCTGGATAGGCCGCTTTGCGCCCTTCCCCGGAGCGCCAACACCGCCCATGCTTCCGCCAAAGCCACCGGTCATACCTCCCCCATGCTCATCGTCACCCCGTACACTCGGCAAGCCTAGCTCGGCTCGCATCAAGAATTCCTTATTGCCACCAAACTGTTTGATTTTCCACACTATTGCGCTCTGTTCCGGAGCGTAATGAACCGTGCCAATATTGGTTCGAAAACGTGGCGAATCGGCATCGTCTGGGACGGGAACGATAATCTCCACGTTATTCGCCGTGCTTCGTCGCTTGAACTGGGCTTTGGCCTTCAACATGTACTCTATGCGGCTGCCACTGTGGGATTCCACAACACACTCCACCCAGATAAGCGGCTTAACCTGCGTGTTGAGTCGGTATGACATGAGTTCAAACTCACCGTCCGGTGGAATAAAGGAAATTGTGCGGTCATTTTCGAAGCGCGACAGGCGGACACATTGATGAAACTTGACGTCTTCCATTTCAATGGCCTTGCCGCGGGTTGTCCTCCCTGTGGTTTCGAACATGACCTTGTCGTTCAAGCCAAGCCGCAACTCTGGCATACCAGACAAATAGCATTTCATCTTGATAGACCCGAGAATCTCAGATCGCAGAACATTTCCGTTGGCTGATACCAGGAGATTGAGCGACTCGATTACATCCAGGAAAACTTCGTTTTTCCTGTACCTGATGCCTTCAGAGCGCCAGGAAACAGCGTTTGTCACAGCAATCGGCGGCCTGGCCTGTATTTCGAGCTTGTGCGACTCCTGCGTGATGTACTCTTGAAGAATCTTGGATTCCGTTGTCTGCGGGTATCCAAAATCCATCATCTCATCCAACAGCTCGTAGATGATGACGAAGTTGTCACGGATCGACTCTTCCTCTAAAGCTTTGAAATATTCGGTGAATACATCGACAATTTTGTGAAGGAATAGTAGAATCTCGGCGGCATTTGTGTTCCGCTTTGTAAGAGCGAGGAGATAGAGGTTGTTGTGTCTTATGTAGAGGTACTATAATACGAAATGCTTGTTAATAGGCCAAGTCCCTAATAGACAGCGGGTACTGGGTTTCGAACATTGACACCTTCGTGAGAGAAGCAGGGTGGTACAGCGGACGACTCTTCTTCAGCCTCACTCAGAAGGATGGGGAATTTCTCGACAGCTGACATTGGAATATCGCCGCGATAGTTTCGGGCAAGGAGTGTCTACATTTCAAACGAGGTTAGCATGTATTAACGCCAAACGGGCAAGGCAGGTATGGATAATAGACAACAGAGCGTACCTTGCCCTTCAGATCCAAGAAAAAGACGGCGGAAGCCATTGCGCTTCTCGTCGTAGTCGTAGTCGTCGCAAGGGGTGTGCGAATATGTGTGTCTTAAGACGGGGTGGGGGTATTCGAAAGAGTGAAGGGTCCGAGATGTTAGGCTAGAGAGCCTGTCAGAACTGGAAGGGTTACGACTGCGACTCGTGGACAGCTCGTGCAATATCGTTGCATCTCGTGAATTGAAACAGTGTTGTCCACTTGCTGATACAGCAAGCTTACAGTGGGGTGAGCACGGGCCATATAACGGGGGTGGAACAACTTGTCGGAGCGAGCAAGTGCGCACGTGCAGAGAAACCGCACGATAAAAGAAGCTGCAATTTTTTTTTTTCCGTCTTACTCTCTCCCTTTCACCACGCGCCTTTTTAGACAGTGCAGACCGACCTTTGCGACGCAAATGGAACCAGCATTCTGCAGGTCTCCGAACCGCATCGCCGTGGACGAGTCTTGCGATTCAGCAGTGCGAAGAATAAAGAATTAATTTTCTACTGGTTCCATAAGAGCTGCTCGAGCATTACGTGCGGTTGTCCTCGTGGCGTCGCTCTCATTGCTTTCGCGGCGTCAGAGGAGCCAGACACTTCATTTCACCGAGTTTTTTCCGGCTTATGCGGATTCGTAAGGTGTACACAAATGGACCTACGAGTAGTTTCGCATACTTGTAGTGTACTTGTAGTTGTTTATGGAACAGACCAGCCTCTTCGACGGGGCTAAATCCTCTGGCTCAACGTCGGCGTGTTGCATGGTGTTTTTCTACTGGGACAGTACTGGCATGTGACAAGCAGAAGCGCTCTACTGAAAGGGGTCGGGGTTTTTGGTTTGTCATCGCATGTGCTTTGACTCTGCTTTAGCGGCGGGGTTGCCAACAACTTGGGTTTGCTTGCCGAGGATGGACTGGTAAGAGCATGTTAAGGCTTCGTTGTGAGGACGATGCCGACGCGAATGTGTGGTTACTGGCCTGGGATCAGTCCCAAAGCAACTGTGGTGCCTTGCACGAAAGGCTTGCTGATCGTCTCGGCCTTGGGAACACGCTTATAGCAGGAGCATGAAATTTCCAAATCATGCAATTAAGTACTCCGCAATATATATTATCTTAAAATCTTATGGAACTCAAACTGCTGTCACGCCGGCCAGCCACGTGTTTCACGTGCAAAAGTCGAAAGTCAAAAAGGCCTAAAAGGGGGGGGGGGGTACCCGCCCCTCCTCGTTATCTGTTTTATTGGCAGATTTTCCGCTGTCACGTTCTACAACCTCACCGTAGACTGAATAGCAGACGCCCGGACGCAGTCGCTTGGACAGACCTTTACTGGCCATGTCCCCAAAGTAGCTGGTCACAGTTGTGCGATTGGCGACGTTCTCTTCCGAACCCGAAGCCCCTATCAACGGCCTCTGCCAGAAAAAGTATATAAAACTAGCAACACTCGCCGATGCCAGATTTTGCTATCCGCAAAACTGACGATATTGTCAAACAACCAACTGTTACAGTGACCCCGACGAAATAACCGATGTCTTCGAACGATTGCTCCTTATTTGACCTGTCTTCTGGAGAGCCAGACGCCCTGTTGCGCCCTGGCCAGCGCCCAGGCAACGAACCGCTTCGCCCTGCGATAAAAGCCGAGCACGTACATCTTCCTCCCATTTCCACGGTGGCAGCACCCGCGGCCATTCTCTTGTCTTCCGCAGCACATGACAGCAAGGAGCATTCATACGCTGCGCCTCATTCACATCTCGATCACTGGCCGAGCGTCAATCCACTAGCCGCCTATTACACTCCTGGATACGGCCAGGCGGGTGATTCGCCCTTGAAGATAGATGCCGACGCCAGCAGCACTAGCACGGGCACAGCAGGCGCGATGTCTCCTGATTGCCACGTCGATGGGAGGGCTAGCAGCGTGAGCCTCGACGATCCGGACGTTCGGCTCGCCGCCGAGGCATTGGGAGATCTCCGAGCAGGTATGCAACAATCGTGTCGCCTTCTTTTCTGCTCTGCTCGTGTTGTCTTGCTCTGACAAGCTTCAATCGATTTAGATTTTGTGTCCTCCCCTCCATGCGCTGCGACAACATCATTACGACCACCGTCCACTTCGGAACCGCTCTTGTCCCTCTTGACGACCTCGCATCCACTATTAGCGAAAACGATTGTGGGCACCACGTCTGCGTACAATAACTCCAAGAACTTCTCGCCCAGGTTCAAGTCAAGTGTCGAATATGTCGAGGGCTACTTAACACCAATTGGAAACACTCTGGGCTCTGTCAGCCGAGTTACCGGCGTTGAAAATGGAGTCCGATGGTTCCTGAAGGGAGGCCGACGGCACCTGCGCATAGGGCCGGTAGACCTTGAAGCCGGCAATAACAACTTTCATAAGAGACGGAGGCTAGACCCGGAGCCGGACGTGAAGAGATCGCTGCCTCTATCGGCGGTGACATGGAACGGTGGGCACACGGATCTGTTGATCGAATTTGAAGGCAAGCCTGACGCGGATGTATACGGCTTCGCTGAAGAGCGGAGACCCTCTATGAGCACGGTTGACACACTACCGGCCTACGACGAGCAAAAATCGCCAGCATACACAGAGTTTGTGGAAAATTCACGGCCGTTGGAATCAGACCGTGAAGGTACCGGGTCACGGCAGCGTACGTCTCCAGCCGCGGCGTGGCAGTCTCGTTTGATCATGTCGACATCTGGCCTAAGCATCGCTATGAGTGAGGAAAGTTTGCGCAGTTTAAAATATTGCCTCCACTGGTTGCGATGGGCCAATGACCACATCGGGAACACTATCAAAACACTCAAGTCAACTTTAGAGCAATTTGACTCTGCAGAGGCGAGCAGGCTGGAGAAAGTCATGGGCGACCGGATGCCAGACAACGATGCGCAAACGCCCAACCCAGATGATGCAGCCGACACGGGAAGCTCGGAGCGAAGCGAACTGGCCGCGAGAATCACTGCGTTGAGAGGGGACGTTCTTCAAACCCTTCGGGGGGTCATAGACACAGTCTCCAAGTATGCTGGTGGTGCGCTCCCAGATAACGCAAGAGATCTGGTTCGGCGTCACCTGACTAGCCTTCCCCAACGCTTTCGCCTAGCCAACCATACAGATGCATCGGCATCCGAGGCAGGGAAAGTGGCAAGTGCCAATGAGCTTAAAGAGAACGCTCAACGCGTGCTGGTGCTTGCCAGGGAAGGATTGGACATGATGTCACAGGTCAGCGGCGTGTTGGATGGGACTATTGTAAGCGCTGAAGAGTGGTGCGAAAGGTTGGGGAAGAAGAAGCGTGAAGAGCGCGATCACCTGACTGGCGAGGGCTCGGCAGCGAGAAGCCAAGCCAACGACGCAGTCGATGTAATGATGCATTAGGGACCACGCCTTTGACGAGCAACTATATTCAAGTTACTCGGGAAGGGATGCAAGTGCGACATTCTCGATATCCAGGATTCTTCAATGAAGCAAATGATGTTTGATTTGCATCACACAAAAAAATCATCAACCGGTTTATCTGGGACCTACAGGCAGCATTATGTTTCTATTGTGGAAGACGTTTACAGCAGCAATCGGAAAATTTAGCGACTAAGTTGCCGCTCGTTCTCTTTCCAATTTCTCTGCGGTTGGGCAAACTAATGCGCATTGCTATTTCGTATTTTAGTTGGGTTTTAGGGACTCAAAACACGCCTATGTCCTGTACCGATATGTAGTCGCGCTATTCTCTAGACAGCCGAGAACCTGTTCAGGCATCAGATGCATCGAAGTTGCGAATAAGATTGTAGTAAAACCGGACGACCTCCAGATGAGCGTACATGTCGATACGCTCGTCAACGGTGTGCATGTTTTTTCGTAGGCCCTCTCGCACCGGCACCCAGCGATAAATGTTAGGCGTGAGGTCTTGTAGCGTTAGCAAATAGCATGTATATAAAGCACCAGCAGAGATTGGGAGAAGTACCTAGATAGTGCCGAGTGTCAGTGTTACCAGTCATGATCTCACCAACGGGGACAACTGTGCCGTTCTCAAAAGAAAGCGAGTGCTGGATGGTGCCGGAGAATAGGTCCCAGATAGGTCCAGTTGTGGGCGAAACAGGAGCCACAGGAGTGGCTTGCTGCGTGGTAAGGACTAAGGTCCCGTTGTAATCAACTTTATATAGCGGGCGAACCGGCTCGACTGAGACCACAGCCGGCAGGCTTTCGGGCGAGTCCGCCGCCAGCTTCGGCCCGTCGTCTTCAAAAGCCTTCAGGGTGATGCCGTACTTAGCCACGACCGGCTGGATTAGCTTGATTGTGGTCTTCTTAATCTCGTCGATCGAGTTATGTGGCGACACCCGATAGTTGACGCCGAGCGTAATCAGCTCGGGCATTGCGTTGATTTTCACGCCCTACGACAAAGTTAGCTACATAGAAAGGAGAGAAACGGTTACGTAGGGACAAAGCGAAGTACCCCGGAAATAAGGTCGACAGATTGCGACGTCTGCAGGCGGAAGTTTGTCGCTAAGTCAGTAGTTACCAGCCGCTTAGCAAGCTCTGCAAGGTCACCTTTTACAACCAGATGCGTAAGCTCCGGGTCGTCGGCAGGCGAGTACCGCGCTCGGCATACAAGATGGTTGTGCACAGGCGACCCGGAAATCAGCTTAGGGCTATACGGGTGCGCCTCGAGTGTGCTGACGATTTCCGCAACGATGCCAATGCCGGTATGCGGAAAGGGCATCGACGAGTGGCCACCTTGAACGTGTAGCTCATACATGATGTCGACGTGGCCCTTCTCCATGACCGCAGGGAGGGCATAGAGGGTGTTGTTGCCGCCGGCAGAGATGCCCATACCACCTTCATCGAGAATAAGTACCATCGAGTTGCGGCCGAAGCGCTCCTCTAGGTAGGGGGCAATAAATCCAGCGCCTCGTCTCCCAGAGCACTCTTCATCAAAGCCAAAGGCAAGGACGATACCCCGGCGCGGTGTCCAGACCTCGTTGCTAAGCAGGGCCTCCATAACCGACATCAGACCGGTCAGACTGTTCTTGTCATCAGATGCGCCGCGACCCCAGAGCCACCTGCCGTCGAAGTGGCCGGAGAAGGGAGGATAGGTCCAGGTAGAGGCATCGGCAACGGGAACGACGTCTTGGTGAGCTGCTAACATAAGCCTCTTCAGCGACGGATCGCTGCCCTCTATTGTATAGACCAGCCCGAATCGGTTTACTTTAACGAGCGACATTCTTGCGTGGCTGGGCGTGTCAGCAAGGGGCAGTAAAGAGCAAGGGGGGGTGTAGCGGTAGATTCTGGACGCACACTGCGGGAAACAGCTCCTCGAGGAGGCGGTGAAAGTCGAGGAAGACGAGCCAGCGCGGATCCTCGTCCACCTCTCCTAAGTCATCATAGCTGATGGACGGGATGCGGACGATGGCCGAATGCCTCTGGACCTGAAGGTTCAAGGCCTTTTGGCCGGAGAAAAGCTCGTCGGCCGATGCCAAGCCGTCGCTGTCGGGCGCTACCACAGGCGGGAGATCGCACTTAAACGTCCCTCGTCCGCTGCTGGGATGGAAGAGACTGCTGGCGGTATCGCTGCCGAGAATATGCTGGCCGTTGCCTGCAGCTACGACGGCTGCGAGGCTGGGGCTGGCGAGAGCCAAAAGATGGGCAATCCGGGGCTTCATTCTTCAGAAAGGAGCACGACGGAGGATCTGGACGGAAAAGAGGGACAGAGAGACTCCATGGGAATGAAGGCAAATGCAGCTTTCAACTTGGAAGACGGAGATAAGCGTCACTTTGACGATCGAGAGCGGAATAATCGGCAGGGCCGATCAGGCTGGGGATCGCAAGCATATTACCCCGTACAAATACGAACTGATACATGCTACAGAGTAGTAGAGTCTCGTACTAATACGCATTAACGCTTGCTTATTCCGCAATGGACTGCCCCAGCCCCAGCCGCCTCTTGCGACATGGGCTCCTGTCGGATGGCACGCCGGATGACAGTGCCATTGGCTGTCTTGTCGTTCCTGCCGTCCGTTTTTCACAGCGCTAGAAGTTGCAAAAGCCAAGCAGAGTAGCAGGGACGGGCCAGGTTGCTGAAATGGCCAATCGGCTTTTTTGCAAGGCCAGCCAGTCGTTTTGGCCGTCGTGTGTGCTGATCCAGCCAACAAAATAGCGGCTCCAGTCGCAGCGACTTTCGTTGCCGCCACGCCCTACATATGACGGCACTGCCTTTACCTTCCTCTCTCTCTCCCTGGTTCCAGATACCAGACAGGCCGAGGGGTATCCTGATTGGCAGACGCCATGTGACAGCCGGCTTTTAGGACTAAGCAAATTTTGGAAGGCTGAGGGAACCAACATTCCGCTTCACTAAACCTAACACACCGCTAGACAGCACAGCCGACCCAAACGCGCGAACCTCAGCGCATTGCGGCCGTCAGTGCACAGCGACTCGACCAGCTCACTAATGCTCTGCACCGTGTCCCGACGGTGCCATTGACGGCGAGACCGGTCGTAGTCGCCGTGCCAGCCGTCTCGGTCGTGTCCTTCCAGTTCTTCACTAACATGCCAACGGAGCTGCGCCTGAAGATACGCCTGTCTTTCTTGCCCCGGCCCGTGGAGATACACCGCCGCAAGTCGCACTACGTCGATGACAATGCCGCCTACTACGACCTGGCCGCTGCGAGTGGCGCCCTCGCCAAGTGGCAGTCCTTGAGCGCAAAGCCGGCAGCCCTGGTAGTTTCCTTCGAGGCCCGGTCGGCCGCCCTCGGCCACTACGCCGCCATCATCCGCTTGGCCGTGAACGCCCCGTGCGAACAGGCCGGAGAGGCCCGCCTTGTCTCCACCGTCACCTGTACCTGACGCCGGACCGCGACACGCTGGTGGTGTTGGGGGAGTTCGACACGACGCAGACGGCACACCTGCTTTGGCACATTGCGCTGCAGGACCCGCATGGCGTCGGCCTTGAGCGCCTTGGCATCTGCGCGTCGTCCTTTAGCCACTCTAACTCGGGCATCTTCATGGCCGTCTATAGCCGCACCGTCTTCCGCCATCTCGACCAGCTCACACTCTTTATGTACGACGAGCCGATGCCGCCCAGGGATTGGAGGGACGGCCGCTGCGACATTTTCGACTGCAGCGAAATTTACCAGTACCGGCGCTTTGAGGTCGGGCATGGTGGCGGGCTCAAAAACGGGCAAATGCCAAGGATGAATGTCTGTAGGCAACAAAGCGTTGCGGGTCGTGGAACTGGTGTTTGGAAGCAGTTGAGAATATGCACTTCGGAGACGAACAGCAACAGGACAGGACCCCTCTTTGTCGACGCTGATGCCAGAAAATGCGTAATCTGTGAAGCGGCGAAGGTGAAGAAAGACACAGCTATGTTTCCGTATCGCAACGTATGACGCCAGCCGATGCATATTGTACAGGTTTCATGTTCTTCCGTCACGTTTGGCTCTCCCCTTCTTATCTCCCGATTTTATATAGAACAGTAGACCCCGCTGGTCGCTCATCTTTGGTGAACATCGGGCTCGATTACGCGCTTAGGCGTTTGAGAATTCTCTCACCAACTACCCGACTTGCGACGTCGGCGCCGTGATGCAACGAAACAGCACCGATGATGGCGAAAATGGTCGACGTCAAGACCACTGTAACACCCGAGCCCTCGAGGTTCTCGGGCTAGTTTCACGTTAACTCGGCGTCAGAGCCCAGGGAGGAGGGGATGGAAGGGGATAGAGCGGTACCAGTCTCGGTTTCCACCGAACGACCCCTAACAGGCCAACTTCTTTTGCGAGCAGGGACATCTTGTCTGGGCTCGCATAATGATGGGGCTGCAGAGCATTCAGCTTGTCCACGTTGTCGAGGGCGGCGTTTTCAAAGGGCTGTCTGCCGTATGGGTCGGCTGCTTGGGTACCTTCTATCGGCGATCCCATAATTGCTCGTGTTGTCTCCAATGCGACAATCATCCGGCCTTTTGGTTTCCCATGTGTTAATCACAACTCCCAGATGCTCATGCCAAACATGCCTGTGCCCCCACAAAAAACAGCACCGCGCTTCTTACCATAGAAAGCCAGCCGCGTGTTGAATCCGCGCCGGCCGTTGTCGAAGCTCTTGTGCGTCACTGCCAGCCATTTGAGCTCGTCCGGCAGCGTGCGCACTAAGTCACGACCGATCAACTTCTCGTACATGCGATCGAGTCTTGCCGGATCCTCGTTGACCTTCCATATCGACCGCTTCGGATCCTTTGGCTGCTGTAATGAGAAAGGCGCCTTCATGCGGTGGGGCGTGTATGACCATCTTGGCCGGCCGGCTGCCGCAGCGTCCTCCAATGCCGACGAAACCTCCTGGAATTCTCTTGCCGTCGGTGTCTTAGTCGCCGCGCTGTCAAGATTCCGCGGAATAGATGATGCGAACGGCCTGCAGCCTAGAGACGTTCGCCATGCCGAGCAGCCTTGGCTACTACGTAAAATATGCCGCTGAACGTGCATTACGTATCGCTGGACGTATCCGGAGGTGCTGCAGAAAGTTCGGAGGGGGCACACGGCTGGGATCAATCGATGTCCAGGTTCGATGCTTGGGCACTAATGTTTGTGCAGCGCAGCCGCACTTACGCTCAAAACTTTTTCTTGATGCAATCACGTGCGATAAGATAACAGCCGCGCTGGAGCTTCATTAACCCCAACATACGCAAAAGTCCCACTTTGTTTGGCGATGATGCGACACCTACCACAATACTGGTTATGATGATTTTATCGGCTGCCTCACCTACTTCAACCACCGTCCGACACGATGCCTTTGGTGCTACCACCGCCCGAACACAATCACCTTCAGAGCAGCACTGTGCTTTTGGAAAAGCTCGCGGCTGTTCTGCCGAAAGGGCACACGTTCGGTATTTATCATCTTTCAACACCCCCAACAAAGACGGATGCTCTATGTAATGCTCCTCTAGGTTGCCGACCCGACCGCACCTACTGCGAAAGTCATTTTCTGTCTGTCACCATCGATATCAGCCCCGTGGCAGACATATTGTCGGAAGGAAGTCTGCAGGTCATCGTCTTTGCCCTGGAAATTTTTATATTCACAACAGCCTACTCTACCACCTTTTTTGTTTCCAAGGCCGATTCTTCTGGCTATCTTCATCTCCAGAGGCTTCCTAAAGGCACACCTTCACCTATTCGCGAAGTTTGTTCAGCCTTTATTGGCTACCTCGTCAAGCAACGACGGCGCAAAAATGTACAGTCTATCGTTACTCTGTTTGCAAGGGCACAGTCGCAGTACCTTTTCCCCCGGAGTGTGGAGAACTCGGGAAAGCATGTTTTGGATGACCGCGGCCTTGTAAGGTGGTGGTGTCGCGTGCTCGATCCCCTGCTGGGGCAGGACCAGGCGCCAGAAGAAGATTGGCAGGATATCAAAGGATATCTCATTATTCCAGGCCTCGATCACTACGAGACGCGAGCTTATATTCCCCGAACACCTGCGGCTGCGAGGTGGGCCGTGGGACACCCTCTAGAGAAAATATCCCACTACGTCCGTGAACTTGGAGGTGTTCCGCCACGATGTCTTATTCCCCAATATCCTGACGACCCCAAATCGAGATTCCAAGACGAGCTAGACGAGGAGGCGGAACGATCAGAGCAGGGGGCCGGAGCGTGGAAAAGCGTGAAAACACTGGACCAGTTCTGGGAGATGATGGCGTTTCGTCAGGAATGCTCAAGTGGTCGGATGACCGGCTTTATCTGGTTGGTTTTCAACCCAAATACTACGGAGCCAGCGGCAGAAGATCAACTGTCACATGAGAAACTAGAGTCCACAAGCGAAAAGAGGAACGTCGAGAAGAAAACCAAAGCCTTAAAAGGCCGCATTGTCGCGCGTCTGCCACGAATCAAGACACAGCAACGCAGCTATCTTGGTAGCCGGCCACAGTCAACCGCATACTTTTTCTGGCCTCCGGAGGGACGAGGAAGCAGTATTGTCGAAGAAACGGACTACAAGCGCACCGTAGAACTTCTCTTGCAGCTAGACTTTTCAACCCTAGAGAAAGCCGTTATAAGCACTTCGAGGTGGATTAGAGAGGCGGGCATGGGATGCGACTGGAGGCTCGAAGTAGCCGGCCAGAGGGAGGCGGAGCCAAACCTATCACACGGCGAATCATTGCAGGCGGCGGCATCCTGGGATACCGGGGAGCTTCAGAAAAGAAAAAGGATGTCCAGTAACGTGGCTTCTGTGGATATCCACAGAGAGGTCAACGCATTAGGAGGCGATCTCGTTCGGAGAAAGAAAAAGGGCAATGACAACGTGCCGTCTACAAATAGACTCGCATCGTCGACAAATCGGAGCACTCTAGAAACTACAGATGGCGCTTATGGATCTATAGTGAACGATCTTAGCACTAGTTTGATACGGAAGAAGCCCAAACTTTTGTAAACGATCTATGGGATACGGATTACGAGGGCCCATGAGGTTCCTTTTCTTACGGTTTCGACATTTGTCGAGAGGGCTTATACTTCGATTGCGTATATTCTGTTCGGTTACATATTTTGTAAATCTCAGTGAGAGTTTAGAGTTTTCGCATCGAAGCCTTGAAGTAAAAGTAGCTCGTTTATTACTGCCGTAGGCTGCCCTTTTCAATATCCAATTCTGCGACGCTTCATTGCCTTGTCCTCTGCCTCTTAGCATCTCGCTGTTCATCTGATCCGGTCTGATCGTTGGCCTTTTTTGCCTTTTGCCTCCCTGTCTCGACTGCCTCTCTTGCTAAAGCCGCCGCTTCATTGAGCAGGCGCTTCTCACCGATGCGGACCCTCAAGGCCATGCGCAGCCGGCTTGATTTTGACGTGAGCCCCTTCTCTGCCAGCCCTCTTAACAAGGTCAAATCTGCCTCTAACGTCGTCGGATATGCCGCTAACCTTGCCACAATGGCATCTGCTATGGCTGCCATAGCAATTGCATTTTCGTCGTCGTTGCCTTCGGTGATGTTACGAGCCTTGCTGCGCTTCTGCTTTGACTTTTTCTGCTCTCGCAGTGCTCTTCGTGCAAAAGCACGTGCTTGCCTTCGCAAGACAGGCGGCAGCTCAGAAAGAACTTTGCCGGATTCCAGAGCCGCTAGACGTCCGCCCGCCTCGTCCTCAACGAATTCGCGATCGATCATGAAGGGATCCTCCAGATCATCCGGATCGAACGATTCGGTCTTGAGTATAAGGGCGTGTTAGTTATGGGGAGGTCTGAGCTTTGTGAGGCACGAACGGCAAAAAACTGACAATTTTTTCAGCATCAGCCTGGCTTATGCCTGTCTTTGATACAATTGCGTTCAGGACAAGCTTCCATGGAAGATCAATGACATCAAAGTACTCGTGCTTTTCAGTCGTATAACCATAGCGTCGCATGAGCTCGCCGTTTGACAAAGGTCCGTAAAAATTCAGGATCTCTTCTCCGGCTTTTATGGACCGCAGAGATGTAGCAGTCAGAACGTCAGTACCATGGTTGATGTGTGCCTGTGCGAAAAACAAGTGGTGAGAAGCAGAATATTGTTAGTTTCGTCACCAATATATTTTTCGGCTTTCAGCAGGACGTACGTTGAACTCAGCATCAGCATTCAGCATGTCGGCCATAGGTACCATTCCCAAGGGAAGCTGGTCCTCTTTGTCTTCAGTCCAACCGTCCTCACTTCCACTCTCGCTGTCATCGACATCCCCGTTCTCTTTCTCGACCTCCATTTTGTCACCCTCATGCTCACATGCACACCCATGCCCGTCTCCGCAGCCACTACCGTTCCCTTCATCATCACTGTCGTCGTTCTCCAAACTGAACGAATATGCCAAGATCGTGCTTCCCATACGATGGGCAAGCCCGATCAGTTCTTCATCCGATAATGGCTGCGCTCCTTCCGGAAAAAATACACTGTTGTGCGCCCTGATCACCGGAAGAACCTTGTTCTTGATCATTTTATCTGCTTCAACTTTTCCAATGCGATCAACTACAGGGCTCGCCTGAAGCTCGCTCACCTCATTTGCTGTCCAGAACATAGGCGTATCAAACGTAGCCGGCAGTACGTCCAGGTACGGCTTCCATGGTGACTTATCTCCACGGATGAACTCGAAGATCATGACGAGTATTAGAGAGGTCCACGGGTCCTGCGAATTACCACCGCTCTCGTCGCCGCTGTCGCTGTCGCTGTCGCCGTCATCGCCGTCATGGGCAGTTCCATTGCTCTGCACTATGGCAGGGATCAACGAAGCAAGTTCTGAGGTTGCACAGCAGAGAACGGAATTGCGAGGAATGGTGAATAGAACCGTGTCCGGTTCAATATCTGCCTTGGCAACTATTCGCCAAAGTCAGCCTTTATCCATATACCACTGTCAATATGTCTGTTTTCTGCTTTTTCACCTACTAATTCCTCGGCCGGCATCTCGCCCACGCAGATCTGCGATCTCAATGTCTTGATGAAAAGTGGTGCCTGTACATTCTCTAAACCAGTCCAGAAATCTACCAATAGGTTCAAGATAATTCTTTTCTGCCATTATATACCTGTATTCAGGTTTCAAACTTGTGGTATCTTAACAGAAACTCATGCCTTATTTTACGAGTAGTGCAGCAGTTTTTCTTGTTCCTGAATTATTGCACTAAAAAGGACGCTAGCGGTCGTGCAAAAGTGGCAAATCGGCAGTGCTACTTCTTATAATTACATACGTGCATAACGCCTATAAAACGGTGAGGAGAGCGCATTCGCAGCAGCTGCAGGGAATCCGATTTAAGGATAGTTTAGAGGGCGGTGAGATTCTATCTTACATAGTATCTTGCTTTTTGTTGGGACCTCCGTAGACACCTCTAGCCCGAAAGCAGCCACGACAAAAATTGTGTTTCGCATTTAGCACCAGCCCACGGATGTTGTTGACGTGAAGATGCGGCCTCTACTCCTGTTTGTTTGCCACCCATTGACGGGACATGTCACTCCAGTTTTGCGCATCGCTGGTGCACTCCGCCAGCGTGGCTGGCATGTTGCCTTTCTTAGCTCGGAATTCTTCAGACCGCGAATTGAGGCAGCTGGCCTGCAATTTCTGCCACTGCTAGGTGCTGCCGACCTGGATGATTCCAGACTTTTCGATCGAAGTGGAGGTTCGGGCCAGACAGAAGGACTCGGCTCTGTTAGAGTAGAGGATCTCCCGCAGTCCATCACTGACCTTCGACACCAAACCCTAGAGGCATTGCCGGCAGAATGGGACAGCATCAAGGTGGCCCTAGTCACTTTGGCTAAGCAATGCCCGGGGGAGCGGGTGATGTTGGTGAGCGAGGCATTCTTCTACGGATCAATGCCGCTTAAATTCGGCGCGCCGTTGCCCCCGTCCGTGTCTGTTGCGTTGCTTTCCAAAACCGTGTGTTTGTCCATAACGGCACCATGCATTAGGAGCCTTGACCTGCCTCCATTTGGGCTACGAGAAACCTTTGATTCTTCTGCTGCTGGCCACGAGCGAAATGGGAAGTTGTGGGATGAATGGATGGTGTGGGCTTCACCCTTAACAGCGCTGTTGCGACGAAAGATGTACGTGGCTGGGGCAACCATCGACAGCCGAGTGGATGAAATTGTTTATCTGGGCGGCGCCAACTACACCTGTCATGACGCCATTGCCCAGATCGGCATCCCCGAGTTTGAGTTTCCGCGCAGTGACTTTCCACGCGGTTTTCACTTTGCTGGCATAATACCACCCTCAATACCGGCAACTGCTCCTAGGTTTCCATGGTGGGACGATTTACTCCTGAACAGCCAGAAAAGCTGTGAAGAGAGAGCTCGCGTGGTTGTGGTTGCTCAAGGGACAGTAGAGATGGATCCGACAGAGCTTATACTGCCGACGTTGCAGTTGCTTGCCGACAGACAAGACGTGCTAACGGTCGCCATCCTTGGCTCACGGACTGCGCATCTACCAGACAAGATCGACCTGCCACGCAACGCTTGCGTAGCTAATTATCTCCCATACGATGCCGTCCTGCCGTTTGCTGATCTGTGGGTTCATAATGGTGGGTATGGTGCCACAATGCACGGCATAGCACATGGAGTGCCTATGGTGATTGCGGGGGATGGGCAGGACAAGCCTGAGAATGGCAAGAGGGTTCAGTTTAGCGGCCTGGGAATCGATCTAGCTACGGCTCATCCGAGTGCAGAGCAGCTGGGAACGGCCATCAACGCCGTTCTATCTGGGGCGAAGTATGCCAAAGCTGCAAGATCCATGCAACAAACATTTAAACAGACTGATTGTTTTACAAATATAGAGGAAATTATATCCAAAGAAGCAGAATGCAGCGCTTGATAGCGCATGTCGAATGGATGATTGTCTATTGTACGAGAGACATCGTTAGATATATCAGTCTACTCTATGCAATGCCCACGAAGTTCTACCGGGTCAATTAAATGCCTGATACATGTGTCTTTGAACAGGAAAAATATAAACCGTTCTGGTTCAGAGCCTTTTCACTGTAGGGGGGGGAGCTACGACAGAAAGATCGATAGAACACCGTTTTATCCACCGATGCTGGTTGATACACAGCCTTTTTGAAACGGCTGATTGATCAGCTCCTCCTTAAAAACATAGCTTTCATGTACACAGGAGCCTTTGAGGATCTTTTGAGATCATGTCTCCGATGACGGTACAATGTATGTTTTGGCAGTCAGTCGCACAGCCTGGCAAGCTCCTGTCAGATATGTTTGTTTCTGTTGTCCAGATCATCAGCCAAGTGCTTAACTATACCCATTGTAATGGTATTTTTGCGCTCAACTGCCGATATTTAACTCTTACATAGTGTTGCAGATGGTGTGAAATGTGTCAGTCCGAAGCGGACCGCGTTACTGAGGTTTTTCTAATGAATTTGTATGCCTTCCTTCTTTGCCCGACTTTTCACCCTGCCCTACATATATATATTACTATTCTCGCTGTTTACGTTTCTTGGTTGGGCGATGAACAGACGCAGTTATGGAGATCACTTGGAGAAGCAGCCGACAGGTGTAGGCCTATCCTCGAGATGGTAAAGCCAGAAGGCAAAAACTATCTGGATCTGTATGCTAAGAAGCATATGATAAGAGCCGAGCTTCTGTATATATCGAGAGCAATGTTAATTCATCGACTGATAAATCTACATCCGCGATATTGGGCAGCACCGAGCTGTATTATTCAGAAAATATACGGTGCATCCCGTTATGTCTGAAGAGAGAACACTTACAACCTGCAATGGGCGATCCTGCTTCTTGGCTTGTTTCTCCTCATGTCTGGTAGCCTGAAGGTACTTACCACAACCAACGTCTTTATCCCGGAGAGCTACCCGCAATGAGTAGGGCAAGTGGATTTTGAGAGCCGCTCTCTCGGAGGAAATGGGAGGGAGACGGCAGCCGAGTCAAGTGCCAACCAAGCCCTAACCAAGCCCTAGCCACTGCAGCCTTGCTCCTAACAAGCCGTCGTTAAACATTATTGCCACATTTTTCCTGGAAGCAGGCGTGGCCACCTAGATAGAGTGCACCGAGTCATTGAAAATTTTCAGCAGCTTTGCAAAAGTGCTGAGGGTGATTTCCCGCAGCCTCCCAGCTCCATACTTCTATGGCTAGCGGCTGTGGATGTGGACGGGCTATAAGGTTCCAGATCAGAGCCTGTTTATGACCAGTAGGTCAAGGAAGATGCAGCAGGAAGTTCCGGTATCTGAACGACGGCTGGTAGCTCACAGACGGTGCTGATAGCCGTATCTCGGATTGTATTTCATTTTAGTGCCTCTCTTTCACTTCCACATCCAAGCCCCCAGCTGACATATGTATCAGATTTTCTTTACGCAACACTTGTTTGCATTGAGAAGTATTGTGAAGGTGGCGCGCAAGATCTATGATTCTTTATCGGCTCCGTTTCCCCTGTAGCAAACCACCTTTGCTAATTGCTGGCCGCCGGTATGGCTCTAAGAAAATCCGTCTTTTTTCTCTAGAGAAACAAGAAAAAAGCCAAAAAAATAATGGGGGCTCTTGAAAGCCAAGGTTTTGCCTCATTTACTGGCCTTTGTCACAAAAACAAAAAGCAGACGTCTTCTTTTGTTAAGCTTAAAGAGCTCGAAACGGTCGTTGACAAAGACATTTGTTAGCTTCCACTTGCCACAGATCCTCCTTTTTGCCTCGACGATGAAAACAAAGGCATTAGCAGGGTCGTCTATTTTTGTCGACGCATTCTCTCTCCCCGAACACGTCTCGAAAAAAAAAAAACGCCGAAGAGCCCCCGGCTCAGTATAAGATGCTGCAGTACGTCAGATTATCTTACAAGACTCCGACACCCCATGACGCTTGCTCCTTCCTTCTCTCAACATTTCAGACAAAATCCAAAGCATTTGCCCTCGATTTTAAGTCTACTTTCAATAGCATATATCAAGCTACAAGATTTCGAAGACCTGAGACTCCGATCATCCAGAATGGCCCTGACACTCAAACCCGCACTTTACCTAGCCGCGTGCCTTTCTTTCGCCCTCACTTCCACTTGCACGGCTATACCCAATATTGCTCGCCGGAATTCTCTAACGGGTGGATTCATTGAGAACTGCATCCTCTACGAGGTTATAAACCATGGAGTGGCCTACGGACTGCTACAGGCGACGTGCAATCTAACTCCTGCCGATCCCAGCACGGCAGTGCAGAGCTCACTCGATCTCAACCAGTGCCTGGCCAACTACGATAATACGCTGGCATGGGCCGACATGTGAGCACCAGCCATCTCTTTGCGTGTTTCTGTGCTATTTGATTTTTTTCTCGGGTTTCTGACAATGGCTTTAGGGGCGGCGCCTTTGCATCATGCCAAGGCTGTGAAAGCCGCTGGGGTAAAACTCGGTATCTTGATTGTGCATGCGGCAGCGTTGACCTCAGTATGTATCATCCATACCCCCCAATGCACCCATACAAAGTGCTACACTGACACAGGAACCATTAGATGACGGTATCTACGTGGCTGAAAGCGGTGCCCTTGCCTGTTTTTCTTACGTTGGGTCTGCAACTGCAGCTCCGTACTAGTTGGAGAGGG
This sequence comes from Grosmannia serpens, assembly GCA_029299595.1. Classification (NCBI taxonomy): domain Eukaryota; kingdom Fungi; phylum Ascomycota; class Sordariomycetes; order Ophiostomatales; family Ophiostomataceae; genus Grosmannia; species Grosmannia serpens. The sequence goes on from JANSMH010000043.1 coordinate 119,492, forward strand.
GATAACATGGCGACTTGTATTCCTTTCATGTTTTTTTGTCTTTGCTAGGCTCTGCCTATTGTATCTTTCTCGGTACTTTAACATGTTTCAAGTCGTTTCTAGATGTAAAAGGTAGGCAGGCGCTAATATGAGGTTACAACCAATATGTTATGAAACTGTCAAACCCTCTACGACAGTGTCAGATAATTTGCTAGATTCAAAATTACAGCAACAGCAGAAGAAAACGCCGTATGTATCGAGAATGTACCAGCTTCACCCCTAGGGTAACTTATAAGTCGTGAGTGGTGGCAGCTCTCTGCCGTCTCTTTTGCCGCGCACTCTATTTCTAGACTGATTGATATATGTACATAATGTGTTGATAAGTGTTTCCGAACGCCTTGACTGATGCACTTCCCGTTGACACACAGAACTAATCCTAACACCCAACTCGCTGCATCGTGTTAGTACATCATGGATACGGCCTCTACCCTCTCTCACTTCTTGCGCCCCCCTCGGCCGCCCCCAGCACCGCCTGGTGGCATCATCTTGCCCATGCCCATCTGCTGCATCATGCTTTGCAGCTCGTTTGCATCTGGCATACCGCCGCCACCACCGCCACCACCGAACATCTTCATAAGGTTTCCTATGTCCGGCATGATACCACCAAGACCGCCCATTCCTCCACCACCACCGCCGCCCATGCTCTGAAGTCGCTTTTGCATGGCAGCTATCTGCTGCTGCTTGTTTGGTCCGGTCATAGCTGATTGTGCACGCTGCATATTCTTCATGTTACCACCCATCTTCTTAGCCATGCCGGCCATCATCCGTTGTTGCGTCAGCAGATCCTCAACCTCCCGGACAAACGTGCCCGAGCCCTTGGCCACACGAGTCATGCGGCTTGGCTGGTCCAGGAACAGGCGGCCGTCCGAGTCGAGCTCTTTGTCGGTCATCGAGTCGCAGATATAGATCATGCGCTTGAGCTTGAGACTTCCCTCCTCATCGTCCATGCCGGACATCATATTGCTCATGCCCGGAATCATGCCCGCCATTTTTGATAGGGGCCCCATCTTCATAATGTTCTGTAGCTGGTCGCGCAAGTCTCGTACAGTGAAGATACCCTCTGTTATGTGCTTGATCGTGTCCTTCTGGTCCAACTTGAGCGACTGCACATGCTCAATCAAGCCGGTCATATCGCCCATACCCAATAGCTTCTGGATGAATTGCTGAGGCGCAAAGCGCTCGAGATCCAGCATGTGCTCACCGGTGCCGAGGAATACGATTGGCGTCCGAGTTGCTGCCACTGCGGAAATGGCACCGCCGCCCTTGGCGTGGCCGTCTGTTTTGGTGATGATGATGGCACCGAAATCGGCGGCTTCCTTGAACGCCTTTGCCTGCGCTTCGGCTTGCTGACCGATCGTGGCGTCAAGAACCATGATTGTCTCATCCGGCTTGACAGCCTCCTGGATGTCGATCATCTCCTGAAAGAGGGCTGATTCTTGGCGATGGCGGCCTGATGTGTCGACAATGATAATGTCAAAACGTTCCTTTTTAAACTTCTCGACGCCGTCACGCGCCACGACGGCGGGGTCCGTCTCCGTGAGCGAGCCGTAGTAAGGGATCTTGGCCTTTGTCGCATTTTGCTTCAGCTGGTCGAAAGCACCTGCTCGAAACGTATCCGCACACACCAAGCAGGCCCGAAAGCCGCGACCTTGGTAGTGCCGAGCAAGCTTCGTGCACGATGTCGTCTTGCCAGCGCCCTGCAAGCCCACAAACATGATGACGTTCGCCTTACCCTTTTTCGGCTTGAATGGTTCTGAATGTGGATCCACTAACTGTACCAGCTCGTCGAACACGGCTTTCTGAATGAGACGCTTCTTATTCACGGCAGGGGGCAGCTCTTTGAAATTGACTGTGCTTTTGATCGACTTTCTCAGCTGGGCGACTAGCTTGACGTTAACGTCGGCTTCGACAAGCGCATTTCCGATTTCCTTGAGCATCGAGTCAAAAGCCTACAGCCACGAGAATGGCATGTTAGCAATCGGCGCTGCAGGTTGTGCCCATGCAGATGTGTTGCCTCACCTTTTCGTCGATATTCGGGGCCCGTGTCAAGTCCGACACGGCCGCATTGATGCGGCGACCAAGATCCTGCAGAACCATAGCTGTGTGATAGGATTCACACACAGAAGGATACTAGAAAGGTTGTCGGCGCTGATAATGTAAATGAGAGCTTCGGTGGTCCCAGCTGGTTTCTTCATGCCGCTTTTCGTGCGTATCGGGCGGTGAGTAGGGGCAAAATAGGCTGTCTTCATAAACCCCCCGCCTTATATTGTGCATTACTAATCGCTTTTATGTTGCTCTCCAGCACGTCCTTGTTGGTAAAAGACACTTGGCCAATCGATCTAACTCTCCTTGGAGTCGAAATATTCTCGGACCAAGCCCTCCGCGGTTTCATCCTTCTGGAGTCCTAACGACAATGGCAACATATAATCTAAGTTCCACGCCCAGCTTCGAAGCAGCGCCTCGTACGCTTCATTCGGTTCGTCGGTCACGAGGGCCAGTTTGTCTTCCCCGGCAACCTTTGCGAGCGCATCGAGCAGATCCTGCACACTCGCAATAATTCCGGGGAAGTTTATGGCTCTCTGGTGCCGAGGCAGGACATCGGACTTCCACGATGCTACGCGGATTAGATTATCTATGCACGTGTGAGGGCTGCAGAGCGTGGCCTTGAAACTGCGGTCTCGCAACGGCAAGGTAGAGGTCAACCCATCCAAGGGTTCTCGAATGATGGCGGAGAGAAATGAACTGGCAGCGGGCGCTGGCTGTCCAGGACGCACCGATATTGTCGGAAAGCGTACCGAGAAGGCGTCGATGCATCCGCGGCGGTGCATGTCGTTGACGAGCAGCTCCACCATAAACTTGCAAGTGCCGTAGACACCTGTCGGGGTGGGCATGGTAGCCTCGCTCACAATATCAGGCAGTGGCGGGCCGTACACGGCATTGGACGAAGCATAGATGACGCGCACGCCACGCTGAACTTTGGCAAGGTGTAGGAACAGCGCCCTCGTCGCATCGAAATTCACGCGATATGACAGTGTCGGATCAGCCTCGGAGGCGCCTGACATGATGCCGTGGAGGGCGAAGACGGCAGTCAGTGGCAGTGACGCCGCCACAACTTTGACCAGCGCATCATCATCCCCAAGGTCCGCCGCTAGCGACCGTGCGTTCTCCGGGTGCCGTGCCTTAGTCGGGATGAGCGGCTCGATGATGTCAGTAAGGATGACTGCGTTCTCCGGGTCTTGTAGCAGTCGGGTTGCAAGGATGGACCCGACCATGCCGGCGGCGCCAGTAATAAGATACCTCTTCTGCAACGAGGACATGGTGGTTGGAAGAAATGTCTATTGAGCTCTGTGTATGGTAGGTTGGTGGGTGTCGAACAGCACATGATTGTTTGTGGCTTATTCCCTCGCATGTCCGCCGAATTGTAAGATATCCCAACCTGTGCTTATACCACAGGGCCCACATTGTCTAAATCTCTACTGGTCCCTCGTCCTTTCCCAATCTTACCTTTGCTCCGGCCGCTGACACCTGCCAGCAACGAACACAGCCGAAGTCGGGCTGACCAATACATCTGCTTTAGAGAGGATATCACTACCCGATTGTGCCATTTGTTACTTCCCCCGCATCCACTTCCCCACTTAACAACCCTATCATCTCCGTACGAGTACAGGTCTAAGATGCTGTGGCCTGATATGGGACTACAGTACCCGTAGACAAGAAATCTGCCTTGAAGAATAACCTAGCCCCTTCACACATTGTATCTCTCGCCTTTCTATTGTTAGCCTTGTTAGGATATGACACACGTGCTATTGCTAAGGTCTCTCACCACTCGGAGTGCCTGAGGTGCGCGATGGTAGTTGTTGCTGGAGATCGTAATAGTAGTCTTTAAACTCCATACTTAATCTAGTCTCTGTATCGATTTGTCTAATAACTACAGAATTTTATATATAACGTACATATTAAAGGGAGGTTTGTGCTAGCTTGTAATCACTCGTCCGCTTTCTCTTCCCGCTAAATATGAGGACCTCGGCGGAGCTAAAAGCCTTTCTCATAGCTTCAAAAAAAAGTTCAAAGAAGGAGGGAGACCTAAAATCTAGCTAGAGGTTTTCCGAGTGATCTTAGAAACAATCAAAAGGGGGTTTGAAGATATACAATTTTTATAAGGTAGATGGGGCATTGCAAAGAAGCTCAATCCCGTTCCTGGTCGGCCTTATTTATAAATATTAGCTATATATCATCAAGGAGTAGTCATTTCCTCAATTAAGTGGTCGGGTGGCCTAATGGTAAGGCGCTAGATTTCGGCTCTAGAGATTGGGGGTTCGAATCCCCTCTCGATCGAATCATAGAAAATGCTCAGCATTGGCTAAAGCTTTTTGTGGACACCATTACAACTGCTGTTTTTTTGGGGCAGTATTACTCGCCCTTTTGGTCTTTTTTTTCTGCCCTACACCGGTCCATCTCACATGTACAACACCTTAGTTTCTCTGGTTATTGTTTGTCTAAAGCAATGAAGGTTATTATTAATATACTTGTTTCCACTGACGAATTATGGAACAGGAATAACCCATGTAAACTTAAGTATCATTAGCCTCTGGATTGCTATGCACGCCATATGCTTTTTGTCCATGTGCCCTCCACTATTGCATCACGTTATCCAGTAACATTGGGAACAGCATAAGAGGCTCGGAATCGATACGCCAATGTCGCGGCTGACCAATAAAATGCGACGACTTTATCATTCAAGACCTGTGCCCAGCTGCTAGAGGTGTCACGTCTGGTCTGGATGAGCCTGGGCGTTTCTCAAACGAAAATCCGCCGATAGGATCACACATGATGTAGCAAAGAGAGGCCATACAGAAGGTTACTGTGTAAAGGCCAGCAAGTGTGGCAACATCGGTAACTGGCCAGGGCTGCATTTTGAACACACTGAAGGCTGGAGAAGGCACCTGGAAAGCGATACAAGAAGAGTTGTTCTTGACGAAAAGAGTAGAAATGGCGATCAAGAGTGTTCCCTGAGGTCTTTCTGTTCATTGGTTAGCTATTTTTTCCTGGAAACTGTAGATTGGGGAGAACAGCTACCTTCTTTGGGCTATAGGGAGTTGTGGCAGTTCCGCTCGTTTCGTGCTGATTGTGATACCAATATTGTTGTTTTGTAGGAAAGTTGTTGTTGTGACAAGAGGAAATCCTAAAATTTCTCGAGCCCAAAAGATAATACGACTTTCATAGCACTGCAATCTGCTCGCGCCTTCCATTTATAGACCTCGGGGCAGAACTCCTTTCTCGCTACTTGTTCCAGACTCCTTCCTTTTGCAGCATGCATCTGGCTACCATGTTTATGGAAAGATCAGTCGCGTGAATCTCCCGGCCAAATGCAAACATACGATAGAAGTAAACGTGTCTGGGAAAGAGCCTTGCAGTTTCCATTGCGTCAGCTCCACTGCGCACATCTGGCAGCTACAGCATTAGCAACCCAGTTGCGAGATGGCGCAAAATATGTCTTCCCCGCCACTTATTATGCTTTACCCCGCGAAAAGCAGAAAAGTCGTATTGTTATGTTGCGCTAATGACAGAGCTCCTTTCGCATTAGTTTAATCATGTTTCTCTGCAACAATCTCCAAGAAGGCACCCGCCTACTTAAAGTCTACTGGGACAAGAACCATGGCGTCTGCACCACTCCGTATTGGCTATGTGCCAGAGCATTTCTCGACCCCCATCCACTTTGCAAAGAAGCACTTTGGCCTGAATGCTGAAACAATCCCATATCGCTCCGGTACCGGGCACATGATTGCTGCTCTCCGATCTGGGGATATTGACGTGGGGATTGGGCTCACCGAAGCTTGGATTGCCGGCCTGGGAAAGCATGATGTTGAAGGTGACGGCGGATATCGCATTGTTGGGACATACGTCGAGACACCTCTTTGTTTGTGCTCCATCCATTAACAACATTCGGTTTTGCTCTGATAGCTGATATTCATGGGCAAATGGTAGGCTGGGCTATTTCGACAGGAACTGGCCGTGCCGATATAACTTCGGTCGATTCTCTACATGGAAAGAAGATCGGCGTTTCACGCATGGGCTCTGGAAGTTTCGTCATGGGAATCGTGCTCGCTGATCAACATCACTGGCTAACGACTTCTAACGGACAGCCCTTTTCTGACACTATTGTCTTGAACACGTTTGAAAACTTGAGAAAGGCAGTGAACTCCGGGAAAGCTGACTTTTTCATGTGGGAACATTTCACGTCCAAGAAGTACTACGACAGCAAGGAAATCAAGAGGGTTGGCGAGATCTACACCCCATGGAGCAGCTGGAAAATCGTTGCCTCTACTCATCTAGTCGCCAACGGCGCCATCGATGCCCGCGTAGAGGATCTCTTTTCAAAACTCGATAAGGGGATATCTCATTTTCAGGCGAATCCAGAAGAAGCAATACAATATATCAGCACGTCACTTGACTACTCGGAAGAAGACGCGCGGGCATGGCTAAAGACGGTTAGGTTTCCGACGGCAACCCGTGGTGTTAGCTTGAAGACTGTCAGCGATTGCGTTGATGTTCTTCAAAAGGCCGGAATGCTTGTAAATGGGAAGGGCCTCGGTGCAAGTGCTATGCTGGCATAAGTAAAGGGATGTAGTGAGGCTTCTTTCCAAGCCCGTCACTCCCCGAAGGATGTTCATTGCCCCATAGACTAGACCCAGAACTACCACAACGCAGGAACGTTTATACCGCTACGGAAGCTTGGGAGGTTTTGAACAGGGTTCTCTGGAGTGTATACTCGTTTAGACATGATTGATAGCTACAAGAGTTGGTATATGCTTTATTTTTGTCGTACTTATCTTTCTTACATACGGCTCTCTTTGTTTTACAGAGAAATAAAAAGGTAATAAGACATGCTTGGCTCAATTGGTCCCTTTGACTCCACCTGCTTTGGGGTTGGGCTCGGAATCAGTAAACTTCAAGCGTGTATGCGTGAATGGAGATAGATGGAAGGGAGTTTTGGAACGTCACGGGCATAGCTGCCTTGACGACAGGCAGAACGCCGTTGTAAGTGCCAACTTCTTTGGACAATTTACATAACAGAACAGTACGAGTGATAAAGCACCGAGAATCGCCAGGGGAACTGACCTAATCAAATCCTGAGGCCATTCCATTGGTATTTGCCCGCTCTACAATTCGGTAATTGAAGGGGAATTTGGCCGCTCGGTTGATTCTGGCAGGACTTCTGAGAGCTCGAATGCTGTAAAATTTTCTCTGTTAGATACGTGTTTCTTCATATATTTATTGCCGAGAAGACTTGAATCGTAGAGACCACCAGGAGATTTTCTGTTTCTAAATGCGATCTACTCTGAAATTAGTCTACAGTGAGATTGTCCAAGCTATATCGCAACCCTCAAACAAGGCGACGGCTCTATAACACTGGATAACAAATCATACTTCCATGGATTACGATCATATATTAGGAAGGCAAATATAAAGGGCTAATGCAGAAAATCTAATCAATTCATAAGAGAATACAACAAAGGTAGCTCCCAGAGTTCCAAGTCGTGCGGTCGGGGTTCAGCCCATCCGATGCTGATAACAATGCATAATGGGCGTACCAGGCCACTAGCATTTGTTTCCTGCCGAGTTCGGTATACTAGCGCACGGATTCACCCTTCGCAAACTTGCACTCTCTTGCTATCAGCCAGTACTTGGCTAGGGCCTCTATCAGACGAAGGAAGATCGTAGGAGAACGGGGTTGTTCGACTTAGTGGGATGTGATTCCATCTCCAGTCGAAAATAGAGGCATAGGTCATTCGGTACGAGCTGACAGCCGTGGCAGTTCCGATTATTCCACCCACAACAATGTCGTACCAATTGTGAAACTCATCAATGGTCAGAGCCCCGCCAATAATTACAGCGACAAGAATCGGTGCGTGGATTAGCAAGAGCTTCCACATAGGTGTGTGTCGGTTGGCGAAGACCTTGAACTTCCCATTCATGTACAGATAAACAAATACAAACCCGGAAAATGCAGCTGTAGTATGGCCAGATGGGAAACTAGTGAGAGAATCGTCTATCTTTCGAGGATCGCCCGTGCATATTTCGCGAGTGTAGTAAATGGACTGAAAGCCTGCTGCGTTGTATGGAGTTCTAGCTGACTTGTTGGCTCGTAAGATATCAGGCTTGCAGACATCCAGAAAATGAGGTCGTAGTCCACCAATGAGCCATTTAATGAAAACCTGGAAGAGGATAGACGTGCTGAGTGAGTACAGCACTCCGAAGATAGCATTATTTGCATCCCAGAATGACCGGACCCAAAGTTGCAGTCCCAACAGGGTGGCGACAGGGAGAACAGGACCCAGAATAATGTACAACCACACGGGAATGATCTCCTTGCGAAGGGGATAGGCGAATTCGGGGTACACGATAGAACCATCTGTAGTAGTTACTGCAAAGGACCGAGATGCGAGGGGTGGTGCTAAATAAATCTACAGCTTGTTAGTTGCCTCGAAGCAAAGAAAACCGCAATCAGGCATGCCTAAATATCGAAATGAGAGGGGGCAAGAAAAGGGTGATAGGGCGAATGCCATAAAAGTTTACGTACGACTAAAGCCAGTGATGTTGTAACGATAATGGTCACGATATCGACCACAGAGTGTCTGAACTAGAGCCAAAAGAATGATATCAAACTGGAGATTGTCGATAGCCCCATTTTCGCTGCTGGAATGGTACATTGCGTTGATGCCGGCTTATCCATTTCTGGCTGCGTAGAGTACTGACCTGCAAGTTGAACGCTTGCGAGTTAGGCTCGTCCGATGGATATACGGTTCTTGGAGCAAGGTATATTAGATATTTCTAGGGAAGATGAATATAGGAGGGGTTTCGTTGAATGACACGTATGTGTGAGAATAAGCTAATAAGAGCAGGCGATGTGAGATGCGAACGCATATTGCCGTGTCTTTGAGAAAATGGCTTCAGTCCGCCGTTCCTTCCTTGTCTTGCAAGTCAACGAAACTAGCTTCTCTGTATGATGATATTGTGGAAAGTGCGACTTAGTAGCTGACATGGCCCACGTCACGGCAAGCCCCAGAGAGACGTGCCAAGCGCCTGCCTGGCTAGATCTCTCCCATTCGATACCATTACTCTTAACCCCCCCCCCCCCCCCCCCCCCCCCCCCCCCCCCCCCCCCACCCACCACCCCCCCCCCCCCCCCCCACCCACCAAAGCACCAGCAACAACAACAGCAGCAAAAAAAAAGAAGGACGGGGCGCGGGGAGAGGAGAAGGAAAAATGAGAGGG
>JANSMH010000436.1:0-13339 GCA_029299595.1 Grosmannia serpens
CCCCCCGGCCCGCACAGCCGCCACCAGCAAAAGCACCCCCCCCCCCCCCCCCCCCCCCCCCCCCCACCCCCTCCCCCCCCCCCCCCCCCCCCCCCCCCCCCCATCCATTGTCCACCCGGCCTGGATAAATGTAGCCCGTCGCCTGTCCTCGTCATCTCACTCCCCCAGCAGACGGGGCGGCCAGGCCGACGTCGACGCTCACCGACCGTCCAGCCCACCCGGCCGAAGAGCACCGAAAGAGCACCGAAAGAGCAGCTCGCAACGTGCACTTTCATCGACTCACTCCCACCATCCACTCCCACGCTCTCGTCCACGCTCTCGTTCACGCACAACCGCTCAACCGCTCAACCGCTCAACCGCTCAACCACACAACCACACAACCACACAACCACACTCTGCCACACGCCCCAACCCCCCCCCCTACGCCTCCCCCAACACAATGCATCAACAGGCACGTCACCCGCCTCGCGGGTCGTCGCCGGCAACGTCCCTGCAGACGAATCCCACACGCACCAACAATCCGAGAGACGCGCTCGCCAGCCGCACACGAACCGCCTCGTCGGAAGCCGTCCTGCCCGCCCCCTCAATAGACCCCGGCGGTGGCGATGCCCTCTCGCTGCCGCCCTCCCTGTCGCCCGCAGCCGGCGGCCCGACGCGGGAGTCCATCAAGAAGCTGGACCAGATCATACAGGTGCGAATTGGGTCCCGTGTCCCTCCCCCCCTCGTGTTCCCGTCTGCTGACCGTCGCCGTGCAGAACTTCTTCCTCAAGGCCGCCGTGCTCATCGTCCAGGCTCGCATCCCCGTCACGCCGTCGGGCGGCGGCCGCGGCGGGAGGACAAACAAATGGGTAGGGCTGGTGGCAGCACCGAGCACCGAGCACCGCACTCCACGGCACACAAGACACTCTCCGCTGACACAGGGCCCAGTTCCAAATCGAGACGGACGACATTGACGACTTCAAGGACGAGCTGCGCGTGTGGAAGCACTGCGGCAGCTTCGACACGCGCCGCCAGCCCCTGGTCATCGAGACCTACCTGGACGCCTCGCGCCTCGCCCCCGGCCAGGCCCTGGTGGTCCTCGACGACAACGGCAAGCGCTGGGACGCGCTGGAGGCCCTCAACAGCCCCGACATGTCGGCCAGCGCCAGCGCCAGCAGCAGCGCCAGCGGCAGCGGCAGCGGCCGCTCCGACTCCAACAAGATGCGCACCCGCTCGACGGAGATCCTGCTCGAGCGCTGGAAGATTGAGCTGCAGTCCATCCCCGGCAGTGGAGCCGGAGCGGGGACGACTGGTGGTGGTGGTGGTGGTGGTGCTGCTGCTACTACTACTGCTATTGCTGCTGCTGCTGCTTCCACTGCTGCTGCCGTCTCGACCGTCTCGACCGCCTCTGCCACCTCCACCGCCTCTGCCGACCTCGACGACTTTGGCCCCATCCTGCCCACCATCTACAAACGCAGCATCGTCTTCTTCCGCTCGCTGTTCGTCACCACCCACGTCCTGCCGGCCTACCGCTTCTCCCGTCACGCCACCACCAAGGGCGTCCACCCGGCGCTGGCCGTCCGCTGTCGCGTGCTCACCGGCGCCGACGCCGACGCCCGTCTGAGCTCCACCGGCTTCGACAACCTCCGCCAGCCGCTCTTCTTTGACGGCGGCCGCGATCCCACCACCGACTACATGTTTGGCGACCTCGAGGTGCCCGTCGGCCGCTTCTCCGCCTCCGTCGCCTACCGCAACGACTGCAGCTTCCGCATCGACGACTCCGAGTCGCTCCTCAGCTCCCGCTTCATGGGCATCGACGAGAACTACTTCCAGCCCTCGCTGCCGGCCTCCCAGCGGCCCGACAGTGTCTATCCGGCCCAGCAGCAGCAACAGCAACAGCAACAGCAGCAGCAACAGCAGCAGCAGCATCGCCAACACCACCACCGCCATCAACCGCTGCAGCTGCAACAACAGCCACACCAGTCACAACAGCAGTCACAGCAGCAGTCGCAGCAACAGCAGCAACAGCAGCAGCCACAGCAGCACCAACAACACCAGCAACACCAACAACACCAACAACACCAACACCAATACCTGCCGTATCAGTATCAGCAGTACCCCAGCAGCGACCACTACCGGCGACACGACTCCTCCGAGATCGTCGGCTCCCTGCCCTCGCGCCACCGACACGGCCGCACCACCTCGGACCTGTCGTACCGGCCGCAGCCCCAGCAGACCTACGGCAGCCTGTCCACCTTTCACGGCGCCGGCGCCCTGGGCACGAGCCCCATCACAGCCCTCAAGGCCGTGCGGCCCATCGGCTCCGACACCAGCTCTCCCACCGACTCCATCCGTCCGCCCAGCAGCCTCGGACAGTCGCCCCATCTGGAGACGCCGCACTCGCTGCCCATCACTGCCGGCCACCACGCCTCGGCCGCCGGCACGGCCGCCGGCGCCTCGTCCACGTCCGTCACCTCGCGGCCGCTGGCCCTGCGGACCATTGACGGCGTCAGCCGGCGCACGTCCGTGTCCTTCCAGCCGTTCAAGGCCGGGTCGCTGTCCGGCTCGCCGCGTACCACGCTGGAAGACCTCGCCATCCCGTCGTCGCCGCTGTCCGGCTCACGCCCGGCCTCTGGCCTCGTCGCCCTGGCCCAGGCCCGCAACCGCAGCTCGCTGACCGCCGGCATGGCCGCGTCGCTGCGCGGCGCCCCCGTCGTCTCGACGTCGGCGGGCAGCACCAGCACCGCCGCCGCGGCCGCCGCCATGCTCGACCTGGGCCAGAGCCCGTCGCCGCGTCCCGGCGGCGGCAGCAGCCGCTACAGCAGCAGCTTCACGCACCGGCGCGGCCGCTCGTCCTTTGGCGGGGCCAGCCGTGCCGACGACGACCAGGGCAGCAGCGGCAAGCAGAGCCTGGCCTCGTCGATGGCGCAGCCCGGGTCCGGACTGCTGGCCGAGGTGGCTGGCGGCGGCGGCATCGGCGGCATCGGCGGCATCGGCGGCATCGGCGGCACCAGCTCGGGCTCGTTCCAGACCGACGACGACAACATCTCCGAGTTCCTCAAGGCGCTCGAGAGCAAGAAGACGCTGCAGAGCTTCGAGCCCGGCAACGCCGCCCGCCGCGGCGGCAGCGAGTCGGCCCGCCGCACCGCCGCCCAGCTGTCGCGCTTCCAGCTGATGCGCGAATCCAACGTCGCCCTGACCGACTCCATGAGCCTGTCCATGCAGCTGCCGGCCCGGTCGCCAAGCCTGTCCGGCCGCCCCTCGGGCATCTCGGGCATCTCGGGCACCGCTGGCACATCAGGCGTGTCGCCCATCGGCGGCATCGGCAGCGGCGTCATTGTCCACGGGACCACGTCCATGTCCGTGTCCATGTCGCCCGTCAAGCCCATGTCGCCACACACGCCGCACGTGCCGGCAGTGCCCTCCCGTCTGAGCGAAAACGCCATCATCGACTACCCGGGCCAGCAGCCGCCGCAGCAGAACGCGCGTGATGGCGGAGCCGCTCGCAAGGCGACAGGCACGGCCAACGACGGTGACGCCGACGACGACGACGACGACGAGGCCGACGACGAGGACGACCGAGCAACGACGATTGTCACCACGGCCCGATCGGGCAGGACGGGCAGAGGCCTGGTCCGGACGGCTGTCGGCAGCAGCATCAGCAGCGGGACCGCAACCGGGACGGGGGCGGGAGAAAAGACCGAAGCGGCAGCCGGCACAGAAGGAGGAAACGGCCGCGGCACAACGGCCATTGACATTCCGCTCTCGCCCCGTCTGCTCCACCACCACGCTGCCGGCCGCCGGTCGAGCTCGGCGGCCCAGAAGAAGCGCACCACGCCCCTCGGCGGCGACGGTGCGCGCGAAGAAGACGACGACGACACGGCCGAGATGGCCGCCTTTGGCGCCCAGCAGCGACGCAGCCAGAGCGTCGGTGCCGGCATCACCAACGCGGCAGCAACGACAGCCACGGCGACTGCTGCTGCTGCTGCCGTTGCGGAGCCGTCCTCGCTGAGCTCGCTGTTCCGTCTAGGTGCCGACGGGACCGAGGCCGAGGCCGCGGCTGCGGTCGAGGGCTCCAATGCCGCAGTCGGTGGTGTCGGTGGTGTCGGCGGTGTCAGCGGAAGTGCTGCTCCATCCGGCGTGGCAGCCGCCGTGGCAGCAGCGGCAGCAGCGGCAGCAGCGGCCGTGGGTTCTGCGGCCTCGGCGACATCGTCCCCGTCGCCCGCCACCGCCCTCCGGTCGAATGCCGCCTCGGGCACGGAGCCGCCGCGCCGGCGCTACATGGGCCGCCACCAGCTGCTGCTGAAGCAGGAGCACCGCAACGAGGCCGACAGCCTCAGCGGCAGCGCGGCGAGCGAGAGGCGGCCCACGGCGCTGCCGTCGCTGTCGTCGTCGCTGCGGGCCAGCATCTCCGGCTCGTACATGGGACGCTACGGCCACGTTGTGTCGGGCGGCCGGGGCTCCGGTCCGGGCTCTGGCACGGGCGTCGCCGACGGCGAGGCCGACGACGAGCCGCTCGTGTTTGACCTCTCCGAGCTCGGCCGGGAGCCGAACCGGCGCAGCCTCGACGAGGGTCGGAGTGCTGCCGTTGTCCGGGGCCGTGGTGGTGTTGGTGGTGGTGGTGTTGGCAATGGCAGCGGCAGCGGCAGTGGCAGCGGCAGCGGCAGCGGCAGCGGCAGCGGCAGCGGCAGTGGCAGTGGCAGCGGCAGTGGAAGCGCCAGTGGCAGCGGCATCGGCATCGGCATCGGCAGCGGTGGTGATGGTGGTGGTGGTGGCGGTGGCGGCGGCGGCAGCAATCGGCACTACCAGCATCACCAGCATCATCACCGGCATCACCACCGACACCACCGTCCCGGCGAACACGCAGCCTCCGAGTGGTGAATGTGCGCGGAGCAGTGTTTGCGGACAGGGTGTGGACCATTGAGCGGCCAGCATGGGGAGCGGCCAGCATGGGAAAGCGTGAAAGCGCAGAACGCCGAGCTGGACCCTTGCCAGCAGACCTGGAGCCGAGCTGATCTGCCACTCGAGAAGCAGACTGAGAGCCGAGCCGACACCACGAGCACAAGCATGACACCCTCACCACTGGACACTGGCCCTATCGCCACTTTACATCCTCCCCTCTCCACTACTTTTCCTCTTTCTCTTTCTCTTTCTTTTGTCATCGGTTCTGTCCTGGGGCGTTCTCGCATTCGTCGTTTTATTTTTTTTTCTAAATCATCTTTTTACTCTCTTTACCCTTACAAACAACTATAGACTGGCACATGTTTCTAGGCGGCCCCCTCCCCAGGTAGGAGGCCGTCAGGGGGTAAAGGCAGGCAGGCGGTCATCAGGCGGATAGGCAAGGCAGGCAAGCAAGCAGGCTGGTGGCTGGTGGGAAGGGAGAAAGGGGACACCGACTGCTCAGAGGGCGAACGGACGGGCAACCACATCGGGTGGTCGCGAGGGGGGGGCGTTTTTTTTTTTTCTCTCTTTTTCTTTTTCCTTTCTTTGTTCTGTCGTTTCTTTTTTCTGTCTTTTACTTGTTTCTTTACTTGTTTCTTTACCTGTTTCTTTACCTGTTTCTTTACCCTTTTTTCCTGCTGCTGCTTTTTATGAGCATTTTCCTGTTCTCACATTACATGCGTTGTTCTTGCTATCTGCTCATCTTTCTGCTCATCTTTCTGCGCATCTTCTGCGCGTCTTCTGCGCATCTTCTGCTCATCTGTTCCATTCTCCGTCTTCTATTCCAGTATCACTGGACGCTTCACCTTGGGTATCTCTGGAGCAAATGGGCGGTGACCAGGCGAGAGGGCCTTTGCGAGGACGATTTTACGTTTGGGGGCAGCTCGAGAGAGACGGCGCGGACATGGCTTTCCATTTTCCATTTCCATTTTCCAGCCCCTGTGGCATGGCATGCCAGCTTTGAGATATCTTAAACAATCTAACGCTATGATGCATGCGTGAGTGTCTTACTCAGGGTCTTATGAGTAATCCGATTCCCTCCTGTTATACTCGTAGTGATATCACATGACCGTCGGTACATACTTGATGCGCCTCCGACCAGCCGGGACGTTCATCAGCGCCCTGTGCGTCCTGATTGGCCAGACACGCCCCCAGCACCGTCGTTTCCTCCCCTCCACCCCTTCGCGCGCCGCGACTTCCCTCGAAATTTTGTCCGCCTGTGTAAATCAGCCTGGTCGTCTCGTCATTAAGCTCTTCTCCCTCTCTCCTACTTTTTGACAATCCTTTTTTTTTTTTCCCCCCAACTTGCTCCCACGATTTCCTCCCTTTCAATCCCCTTGTCCCCCGTCCACTCCAGCTTTACCGTTCAACGTCTCTGCCGTCTTTCCATCGGGGAACGCAGCATCCAGCAAAGCGAACAAAGCAGCAGCTTCGCTCTCTCTCCCAGCTGTTTTCCCCTTCTTTCTCTTTACGCGATCGCGAGAGATCCTCGACGGTGTAGACCCCGAATTCGATAAGAGCGCAGGCCAGGACGACGGAAAAAGAGAAAGAAAAAAGACTTGATCGTCGCGCTTCTTTTGACGCGTAGAGAGGCCAGCCGCTCTTCCCACCGTTGGCTCCCTTTATTTTATTTAATCTCACCTTCTTGCCTTCCTCGCTTGCTCCCCCTTTTCCGATTACAACGGTCGCCATGGCTCCGCGCGTGAGCGACGGCAACGAGACCGACGCGTCCATGCAGGATGCGCCGGCAGCGCGGCCGCGGCAATTCGATGAGGTAAGCCGGGAGAGGGACGCGAGGATGGGAGAGGAAACGGACATGGGGGGGGGGGCGATTCGTGCTGACCGCTTCCGAAAGGAGATGGACGATACACAAGACTACACCGACTCCGACACGAATCCCAACACAACGGCCAGCAGCGTGGCCGGCGACCATGCGCCCGAGGGTAGGAAACGTCGGGACGAGGCCAGCGAGCTGCGCCGGAGCATTTTTGGCCGGAAACACGACCGTCTGGGCGAATCCAAGGTGGGTACAATAGGGAGAGAGAACGGAGAACGGGGATGAGAACGAGGGGATGAGAGAACCAAGAATGAGAACAAGGAAAAAGACCGTCTATCTAACTTGCGCTCTACTAATAGGAAGACGACACGATCCGCCGATTCCGGTATCTCCTCGGCCTGACGGACCTCTTCCGCCACTTTATCGAGACCAATCCGAACCCCAAGGTGCGCGAGGTCGTCGAGGAGATCGACCGCCAAAACGCCGCCGCCGCCAAGGGCCCCAAGGCGACACGCCAGGGCGGCGCCAGCAGCGGCCGGCAGCGCCGCACCGAGGCCGAGGAGGATGCCGAGCTGCTCAAGGACGAGAAGCGCGGCGGGTCGGCCGAGACGGTGTTCCGCGAGTCGCCGGCCTTTATCCAGGGCACCATGCGCGACTACCAGGTCGCCGGGCTCAACTGGCTCATCTCGCTGCACGAGAACGGCATCTCGGGCATCCTGGCCGACGAGATGGGCCTGGGCAAGACGCTGCAGACCATTGCCTTTCTCGGCTACCTGCGCCACATCATGGGCACGACCGGCCCGCACCTGGTGATCGTGCCCAAGTCGACGCTGGACAACTGGAAGCGCGAGTTTGCCAAGTGGACGCCCGAGGTGAACGTGCTGGTGCTGCAGGGCGCCAAGGAGGAGCGGCACACGCTCATCGCCGAGCGGCTGGTCGACGAGAACTTTGACGTGTGCATCACCAGCTACGAGATGATCCTGCGCGAGAAGGCCCACCTGCGGAAGTTTGCCTGGGAGTACATTATCATCGACGAGGCCCACCGCATCAAGAACGAGGAGTCGTCGCTGGCGCAGGTCATCCGGCTGTTCAACTCGCGCAACCGGCTGCTGATCACGGGCACGCCGCTGCAGAACAACCTGCACGAGCTGTGGGCGCTGCTCAACTTTTTGCTGCCAGACGTGTTCGGCGACGCCGAGGCCTTTGACCAGTGGTTCTCGGGCCAGGACCGCGACCAGGACACGGTGGTG
This sequence comes from Grosmannia serpens, assembly GCA_029299595.1. Classification (NCBI taxonomy): domain Eukaryota; kingdom Fungi; phylum Ascomycota; class Sordariomycetes; order Ophiostomatales; family Ophiostomataceae; genus Grosmannia; species Grosmannia serpens. Next base: position 7,948 of record JANSMH010000436.1, read on the forward strand.
AAGCAGCTGCACCGCGTGCTGCGGCCGTTCCTGCTGCGGCGCGTCAAGAGCGACGTGGAGAAGAGCCTGCTGCCGAAGAAGGAGGTCAACGTGTACGTGGGCATGTCGGACATGCAGGTCAAGTGGTACCAGAAGATCCTGGAAAAGGACATTGACGCGGTGAACGGCGCGGGCGGCAAGCGCGAGTCCAAGACGCGGCTGCTCAACATTGTGATGCAGCTGCGCAAGTGCTGCAACCACCCGTACCTGTTCGAGGGCGCCGAGCCCGGCCCGCCGTACACGACGGACGAGCACCTGGTGTACAACGCGGGCAAGATGGCGGTGCTGGACCGGCTGCTGAAGCGGATGACGGAGCAGGGCAGCCGCGTGCTCATCTTCTCGCAGATGAGCCGGCTGCTGGACATCCTGGAGGACTACTGCGTCTTCCGCGGGTACCAGTACTGCCGGATCGACGGCAGCACGGCGCACGAGGACCGGATTGCGGCGATTGACGAGTACAACAAGCCGGGGTCGGAAAAGTTTGTGTTCCTGCTGACGACGCGGGCGGGCGGCCTGGGCATCAACCTGACGACGGCCGACATCGTGGTGCTGTACGACAGCGACTGGAACCCGCAGGCGGACCTGCAGGCGATGGACCGGGCGCACCGCATCGGGCAGACGAAGCAGGTGGTGGTGTACCGGTTCGTGACGGACAATGCCATCGAGGAGAAGGTGCTGGAGCGGGCGGCGCAGAAGCTGCGGCTGGACCAGCTGGTGATCCAGCAGGGGCGCGCGCAGATCGCGGCCAAGGCGGCGGCCAACAAGGACGAGCTGCTGTCGATGATCCAGCACGGCGCCGAGGCGGTGTTCAGCTCCAAGGGCGGGACGGGCGTGATGGCGCGAGGGGGGGGCGGCGCGGGCGGCGGCGGCGGCGACAAGGCTGGCGACAAGGGCGGCAGTGGCCAGGACGGCGGGATGCACCTGACGGACGACGACATTGACAAGATCCTGACGAGCGGCGAGTCGCGGACGAAGCAGCTGAACGCGCGGTACGAGAAGCTGGGCATCGACGACCTGCAAAAGTTCACGTCGGAGTCGGCGTACGACTGGAACGGCGAGAACTTTGCGGCCAAGAAGAAGGACATCGGGATGACGTGGATCAACCCGGCGAAGCGGGAGCGCAAGGAGCAGGTGTACTCGATCGACAAGTACTACCGGCAGGCGATGTACGGCCACGTGGGCCAGCCGAAGGAGCAGAAGCCCAAGGCGCCGCGGGCGCCGAAGCAGATCTCGATCCAGGACTACCAGTTCTACCCGGAGGCGCTGCGGGAGCTGCAGGAGCGCGAGACGGCCTTCTACCGCAAGGAGATCGGGTACAAGGTGCCGGTGGCGGACGGCGCGGAGGAGGGGCTGTCGGAGCGGCAGGCGCAGCAGGCGGAGGAGCAGCGGGAGATCGACGAGGCGGTGGCGCTGACGGAGGAGGAGCAGGAGGAGAAGCAGCGGCTGTCGCAGATGGGGTTCGGCGACTGGAACCGGCGCGACTACCAGCAGTTCATCAACGGGTCGGCGCGGTTCGGGCGGACGGACTACGAGAACATCACGACGGAGGTGGACAGCAAGACGGTGGCCGAGGTGCGGCAGTACGCCAAGGCGTTCTGGCAGCGGTACGAGGAGATCAGCGACCACCACCGGGCGATCAAGACGATCGAGGACGGCGAGGAGAAGCTGCGCAAGATCGAGCACCAGCGCAAGATGCTGCGCAAGAAGATGCAGCAGTACCGGGTGCCGCTGCAGCAGCTCAAGATCAACTACTCGGTGTCGACGACGAACAAGAAGGTGTACACGGAGGAGGAGGACCGGTTTCTGCTGGTGCAGCTGGACCGGCTGGGCATCGACGCGGAGGGCATCTACGACAAGATCCGCGACGAGATCCGCGAGAGCCCGCTGTTCCGCTTCGACTGGTTCTTCCTGAGCCGCACGCCGAGCGAGCTGAGCCGGCGGTGCACGACGCTGCTGACGACGATCGTCAAGGAGTTTGACGACGTGAACACGACGACGGCGGCCAACAAGGCCAACGGGCAGAGCAACGGTCACGGTCACGGCCAGGGCCACGGCCAGAGCAACGGCAAGCTGAAGCGGGAGGTGGAGGACGAGGAGAACGACGAGGACAGCATCCTGGGCATGGCGCCGCCCAAGAAGAAGAGCAAGAACGGAGCCAAGGTGAGCCGATGATGGGAATGGGGATGGGAATGGGGATGGAAATGGGAATGGGAATGGGAATGGGAATGGGAATGGCCGATGGCTGACAAATCACAGAACAAGGCGCTCGACAGCGTCAAGTCCAACGGCGGCAGCAAGACGCAGTCGGCAGCCAACTCGCGGGCGTCCAGCGTGGCGTCGGCGCAGTCCAACGCAGGCGGCTCCAAGAGCAAGTCCAAGGGCAGGAAGCGATAGGGGGATGTTGGGGTGTTGTCTCGTATCGTGTGTGGGCTCTCACGGGTTGCCGTGCTGTGTGCGCTCTGTATTGTTTATGTGATCAGTCTGATTTGTGATTTACTCTTTCTGTCTACATTGGTCCTCGTTGGACGAGGAACATACGATACAATGGGAGGGCGTTAATAGGAGGAATGGGAACCAGATTCAACTTGGAATCGATCGGCCGTCGACGTGGCTCCCTGTCATCTGGGCTTCTCCCGCTTACCCGCGAAAGCCGAGAAACTGCAAACGGGCTGCAGCCGTTTGGCGATTCGCAGACGCCACCAACAAGCCCCCAACGGCAAGTAATCCCTCGTGCGCTGTTGGGTGTTGGGGCTGTTCTTCGAATCCTTCGAGCGGCCCCCCCTACGCCCAGGCGCTTAGAGGCTGTCAGACGGAAGGGAGAAGGGGGGAAATGAGAAAGGCAAAAAAAAAAAAGAAAAAAAAAAGAACAAAGACAGACGATTCGCTCTTCTGGTCGGCAGGTCATAAGCAGAGGCGCCTAAAAATAACCCTTAGCGCCGGGGAGATTCCTTTTTTGACAGGTAAAAGCGGGGCGCCCGGTGTCTGTCTGACTGCTGGCGAACGAGGCCGCAAATCAGCGCACCTGGCTGTGCGCCATATATGAGCAGGCGACCGAGCATTGTGAGCACTCGACTCGGGGGTGGGCTGCAGCCATGCACAGGCCCCGGTGGTTGTTGGCTCTAGCGGGCCAGCGCCACAAATGGTTATATCCGGGCGTTCTCCTCAAGGCCGGGGCCACTTTTATTTATGCGAGATGCGAATTTTTTTTCAACACTCGAGAGGGCTGCTTCTTGTGTGTGTGTTTTTCTTTTTTTCGTCTGTGACTTTTTCTTCGTTTCCTCCTAGTCGGCTCCGCTTAAAAGGGGTTTGATCGTAGCAGCCGCCTGCATATGTGTGTGTGTGTGTGTGTGTGTGCGTGTGTGTGTGTGCGTTCGCACTGCTTACTGTTGTTGTACAAGTATCTTACGAAGCCGCGCATGGAGATGCAGAATGCAGGTTGTTCTTCTTGGCTTCCGCAGGTAGCCCAGCCCAGCCCCCGAGCCGCTAGGGTAAGGGGGGAGGGGGGGGGGAGGGGGGCAGATAGGACAGACAGGGGGGGTGGCCGGCAAGAAAGGGGGGGGGGGGCAGCGTTAGGCCCGTTCGTGCTTGTTCGGACTGCCTTGTTTGAACTAGGCGCAGCCCACAGGAGTTACTTATCGAGGGAACCAACAGGTTGAGCAAGGCCGGAGGGCTTGGCAGAGGGGGAGGCAGAGGAGGAGGCAGAGGAGGTTGAGGGGGTTGAGGTAGAGGAGGACAGAAGGAGAGGACAGAAGGAGAAGATAGAAGAGGGGAAGACGAGGAGAGGACGAGACAAGGAGAGAACGAGACAGCGCGACAACGCGACAACGAGACAACGAGACAACGAGACAACGAGACAAACGAGACAACGAGACAATGAGAAAACGAGAGAACGAGACTCGTGCTCGTAAGAAAGGACTGGTCGGATCTGAGTGGTCTGAGGTCCGTGGAAGCGACGGCTTGATACCAGTGCCGGTGCAGAGTAGAAGAAATAAGGGCTGTGGGGATAACAGACGCTTTGCAGCTCCGGGGAAGAGAGCCGTAGAGAGTGGTCCGAGCACAGAACCTGTGGTTGTGTTGGACATGGGGGGGGGAGACGAAAAGAGAGGAGAGGGACGACGAGAGGAGAGAGGACGGAGAGGACGGACGAGAGACGACACGAGAGCGAGAACGACAGCAAGGAGACAATCCGACAACACCAGCACAACACAACCAACCCTCTACAGTAACTCTGCCACGGTCTCCTGTTCTTTTTTTTACCTCGAATTCCTACCTCCAAGCAGCTGCGCCTCGGCAGGCTGAGACTGGCTGACAGCGTCTTTGTAAGAGGAGACCGTCTGCTCACAGCTGCACAACCGCCTCCACCTCGGGCCTCCACCTCCTCCACAACCCTCCCAGCGCGAGTTGCCATCCCATCATCCGGCATCAGTCGTGTCACCTGTCATCTCCTGCACGCACCCCCCCCCCCCTCTTATGCTGCTGTCCTGCCCCCACTCTGCATGCGGCAAAGAAGGTCGGCGGCAAGAGCATGCACAGTTGTAAATTTGGACAGGATGGGAGAGTAGGGAAGGAACAAAAATAATACCATAATAATAACGGCACTAGCAGAAATAAAAATAACAAAAACAACAGAGCCCCCAAAACGCACCCGCAACCCCAGGCCGTGTGTGACCTCCCTCGGCGAGGCCGCATGGCGCGTCAGCGGGCGTCTGCGAGACGGCCTGCGGCCTGCGGCTGCTTCCAGCTTGGGCGTTGAGCGTTTCCGGCCCGGCTGGGCCAGAGTCGGCTGGGCCAGAGTCGGCTGGACCAGAGTCCGCTCCTCTGCCATTGTGCCCCCCTTTCCCCCCCCCCCCTCCCCCCTTCCTCTCGCCACCTCTGCCGCCAGCAGCCTCAGACAGCCAGCCCGCCTCTTGTTGGCCCGTTATACGAGTGCCGCCTCGGCCTCGCTGCCCCCTTCTCCTTTCCCGGCTAGCCTCCCCGGCCGACGCCTGGCCCTTAGCCGGTTCGAGGAGGCTGTCGTTGTAGTGCGCGTGGGTTTGTATGTCCCCCCTCCCATCCGACATGCTGCCGTGGACGGAGCATCCATCGTATGCATCTCCCTGTCCTCCTGCCTCTCGCCCTTTTCGCTCTCCTATCCCCCTTTGGTCCTAGACGACAGGCTCGGCCCCCGCTCTTCGTCGTCGTGTTCGCTGTTGCATCTATCCGTGTCCGTTCCGTGACATGGGTCCGGCTTCCCTGCTACCCTGCCAACTCCTCCCCAAGTTGGTACGAGCACACCCTTCTCTCTCTAGCATTCTGTTCTGACACATTGCAAAAAGCACATCTGAACCTGCGCGACCGGTTCAAGCCGTACAAG
>JANSMH010000437.1:0-13290 GCA_029299595.1 Grosmannia serpens
GACGAAAAACCTACATCTCCTCTCCTCTCCCCCGGCTCCCTGTTGAGCCCCCCATCTCTCACACCCACCCCCAACCCCCCCCCCCCCACTACCCACCCCCCCCCCCCCCCCCCCCCCCCCCCCCCAGGATCAGTGAGTATGATCCCTGTCAGCAGAGGACGATGCAGTCTGCAAGTTCCATTCCCCCCCCCCTTCTCCCACCCACCGCCTTGTCCAAGTCGTTCTGGTGCACCTCACACCCCTGTTCTGCCAAAGGCGATGCGTGTTAGAGGTTGACAAGCCCCCCCATAACCCTTGTTGAGCTTGCCCGTTGTGCTCATTGTGCGATACTGATAGTGCACGCGTAGGCACAGAGAGCACGCCATGCGACCTGGAGAGATGCCCTCTCCCACGGAGAAGACGGCATAACCGACAAAAATTGAAAAGAAAGGAAAAAAAAAAGAAAAAGGGGCCCATGGCCGCTGACCCTGGTCGACCTTCTTCAACCCCCTGGCCTCCCTCTCAATTTCCCTTATGCTGCAAAGGACGGGGCACTCATCCTCTTGCCGGTATCTGCCTCTGGCGCGTGAACCAAACCGCAGCGTGTGGTCCTTGTTTCCACACCCCCATCTTCTCTCGCCTCCCATGCAGTTGACCTCTGTACTTGTACGAGTACTCGTACTCGGAGAGCATGGCCCAGGGCTGGTTAGGGAGAATCCCCCGGTGTTGGACCCGCAAATTCTAGAAGACCGTTGAGAAAGCAACACCGATGAGAGGCTAGAAGAGGCATGGTGGGCGGGCAAGGGTGGCGCGGGCTGTCGGAGGTGTGTGCGAGAAATGGGAGCAAAGGGCCTCGAAAAGTGACAAAACAAACCAAGCAACAGGAAAAAAGGGTGTTGGAGCTTTCGAGAGATTGGCAGCGGGGGCTAGGAAGGAAAGAGCAGCCACTACCTCTCTGGAGGTGGGTCCTACCGGCAGCGACCCCCTCCACGCAGTACGGAGCACGAGTAAGCTCGGTTGCAGAAGCCCATGTTCCGTGCAGAAGCGTGTGCTGTCTATCGTACAGAGGCCACGGGTGGGGTTTGCACCGTACGTCTTGACGTGCGTCTCGCACTGTGCGTTTCGACGGGTCGGTGGTTCGATGTCTGAGGTGGATATTGCAAAGTACCTGGATCGGGAAAGGCGCCGTCACAAGCGCAAGAGATACTTTGCAGATGGCTGCGCACGTTAATACACGTCGCTCATGCAAACCTTCTGTTGGGCTAAATTTGTGCTTGCCCGGATGCTCCAACTACGCGTGTCTGTATGGCAGCGGCGCTGTCGCCGGCGCCGCCGGTTCTCGTCCTGCGACTGGCTGCGGGCCCGGCCTTGCTGCCAGACAAGCCAGCTCGTATACGGGCACGGAGTGCATGGCAGTAGAGGTATCTTTACGTACAAGCTAGTGCTCCGCTATTATGACATTGCGATATCGAATACACGGTAGAGTCGAGGCGCAATTTTTGGTTTTAATTTTCGCATTATATGAGCATTACGACTACGAACATCACAGCTGCTTCCGGCAAGTCTGTTCCGGCTGTCTGCCTGCTTCTGGTGGCAAATGGCTAGCGAGCCCTGATGAGATGGGAAGCCTGTGCAGGCAGCTGTGCAGGCCGATGTATGTGACTATGTAGGCAGATGTGCCAAGGACGGTCAGGAGGCAGAAACAGAATGTGAGAATGATCGAAAGGGGCTAGTCCGAGTGGAGACCATGAGAAGGCAGAGAGAGGGGAGCCGATAATATACGCACTCGTACGGAGCATTGCTCTCGTCGTTCTTCCACGAGTGGTTTTTTTTATTGGAATGTGCAATGCGCAAAAGGGCAAGAATCATCGCGATGGCTATACGGCATGCATGATCGAGCCAAGTTGTGGATTGCCTCCCTTGGAACGCATACGTGGTGCTGCTGCCAAATGGGCGTCTCTGCCTTATCTCGATGCTCTGCTCCTCCCTTATCCAGGTAAGTGGTCATTCTCGGGCACGATACTACGACCATGTAAGATACGATTGCTCGTACGCGCCAGGGCTGCTCCTTGCCCCAGGCAAGCCATGTTGTTATTTGTCACCGTCCTCTGTCGCCTGCATGCGTCGTAGCTGGTAGCTGCCTCTTCGAGACTCTGCGCGCCTGCATGTGTCTTGCATGCAAAGCATGGGAGCCATGGCCGTCTGGCCTATCGGAACCGTCGACCCGTGCTGGACAAGTCCCAAGGCTGGCACGCTCAATCAGCACTACCAGCCCGCTCAGCCACTGGTCGTCCGATGCTCTCCAGCCACCTGAATGGGCGTCCTCCTGTGACCTTGCGGACTGTTCCGCCTGCACAACCCATCCCATATCCGCATCATATCTGGGACGAAATGGCAGCGCCCAATACGAGTATTGTATGGAAGTACGAGTACAGATCGCTGATATATTGCTGACAAAATCGCTGCTGGCCCCTTACGACGTATTGCGAGCATCGTGCCAATAAGTAATGGCTCGCAGGCAATGAAACATTGCATGTATATCCAATACCTATTGCAGAGTGTTATAGGCATGGGACATATAATACTCGTCCTCTTTCAACCTCACCAGTCGTTGGGCTTTGATGGCGCCCCCCTCATACCGCAAACGATATTCCCGACAGACCCACTGAAATAAAGTGGACTCGACTTTGTGCACTGTCCAGGAGGGGCGCTAACGGCTTTTACATTCTCGTTTCCTCTGCTCGCGCCCTCGCAGGGGAAGGCACGAACGGGCGAATTGCCCAATCCTGGCTGCCGCAACAATGCAGGCAAAAAGGCAAAAAGGCAATAATCATGTGCACTTCGCTTCGCCGGCGCGATATTGGCATTCCGTTATTCAGACCCCCCGTAAGATGGTATCTTACGGAGCCTCGAGCCCCTCACCGGGCTTCCTGCTTCCTGCCTGTCAATCAATGCTGCTATAATTACCCTTACCCCACGGCGGATTTCCTGCTTTCTGAATGGCGCCCGTCCATGTCTCACGCATCGCCCATGCAGTGCTTCCCGTAAGCCGTCACTACTAGGTATCACTACATCGCGAGGTGGTACACAACACCACCCGCGCTCCGTAGGCGTACATACGCCGTACTCGTATGCCGGAGTCTGTGCGCCTTGGTCCTCGTTCAGGTGCATGCCGGGATGGCGGAATGGCCTATACAAAGCGGATTATATGTACTCCATATACTACTATTATGTATCTTACGTATGCTATTTGCATGTGCCCACATGACACAAGCTGGCAAGGTGTCGGGGAAATATTGCGACGGGCTGGAAAGACAGGAAACAAGGAAGGTGTTCATACCAAAGTTACCGGCGTGGAATTCGTCGCAGTTATTTGTGTGTCTCACGGAGCAGAATCCGTGGTTGGTGATCGATGACGCACCAATCAGCCGCAGAGAGGGGGGGGGGGATTATGAAAACGGGAGCTTTTTCATCCTTCACAGTGACCTTCAGCCTAGAACCAGCTCTGCGGGGAGTGGATAAACAGTGGCTGTCATGATTGGACAGAGGTGAGGGGAAGCTGACCGGGTGAGAAGGCTGGCCGTTATGTAGCAATTGCTATGCTAGGAATGTATGCCGACTCCTACTGTAAATACACGAGTACTACAGGTATGTACTATGTAGTGGCATATGCCCGTCGTATCGTACGTTGTAGGCGCAAGGGAGAGGCCCGGCACCAGAGGGATAGATAGCCAGGCGCTTTGTGTTTCTGCTGTCCTGACGGCTTCACCACCGGTCGGCATAGACGCAAACAAGTGGATAAAGAGAAAGACATCCCAAGATGATCATGAGATACACGTGTGCTTTAAAACGGCGGCTGGGTGGAGTGAGACAGGAAGTGAGACATACAGAGGAAAATGAAAGATCAAGTTTCGAACCGGAGAAGGAAAAAAGGGTGGCAGGCCGGACACAATGGCACTGTCGAAGCGAAACGAAACGAGAACCAATTTGCGTGATAATATCGCAGTCCTCCATCCGGTCCTTCTCGACCCGAGCAGCAGAAACACACCCGTTTCGCCTAGCTTTGCGCCGATATCCCCTCCCACCCCTCAGCCTGCCTGCCCTAAGTTTGTGGCAAGGGCCGCTGCAGACGTCGCCGATCCGGAGGCTTTACTGTATATGTACTATGCGCTAGCGCCTGTTGCTCGTGTGGTGGTGCTGCACTGTGAGCTGCATTGCTGGAGCACACCGGACCGAGAGGTATTCTTATCTTGCGGAGTATTTCCAGAGGCCGTCGCGGGTTCGTGCGGGCTGCTGCTCTGCGAGTACGGGCATCACCTCTCCCTGCACTTTCCTCTTCCGTACGGTATCAATCGTGCAAGAGCAGGACGATTCATCACAACAGTGGCATGTCCCGCTAGTGTTCTTGGAAAGAACAAGTTGCTCTGGCCGTGATCGTTCTTTCCTGTTCCTGGGCTGCGATACTGCATTGCGTTTAGTGCACGATTTAGCTCCAGTTGGGGAGAAAGGGTGCCATCCCGCTCTGGCAAGGAAGAAGGGGCGCAAGTAATGAACCTGCTCAACCGCCGGCGACGGCCTGCATGAGTTGCACGTCGCGACGTTGAATGCAACCAAAGCACACGGCTCAGTAATGTGTTGCAGTCGTCCCGTAATCGGGGTGGCGCTGCCACTACGCCGTTGCGCCGCAGAGCAAGGGGAAAATCGCAACTGCCTTGCGAGCTGGGCCGCGAGAAGGTCTCTGGTTGGTCGCACATGCCAGATGATGCGACTAGCAGGGAAAATATGTTGAGACGTGGCGACGGCAACGGCGGAGGATCCGAGCAGGCAAGTACGGATTACGGAGTACCATGTACGACGAGTCTGCGATGAGGGAAACTGCGGCGGAAAACACGAAAAAAAAGAAACCCTGTCTGCAACCACATAAGTAGTGGGGCCGTCCTTGCCGTTCTTGGACGAACCCCTCTGCCCCCTTTCCTCTACCAGTATCGTACGAAGAATAAGTATATCGCTTCGTATGGAGTGCTCCGTGTTTCCCTGCATGAAGCGTCACCAAAACAAAACACGAGGGGGAGCAAGATAACGGCCGCCCAGGGATTACAGATGCGCCTCCGTGCACCACGCCGAACCAAAATAGGAACACAAGGAACGGCCCTGACGGCGATTTTTCTCCTTCTTCCCTTGCGAGATCTGAGCTGGCCAGGGTGATGGGAACAGGCGCCGGCTCAGATGCGCGATGCGGCAGCAGCATGTGCACAAAACACGATACGCATTCTGCACGAACGCCTGGGCTCGTACTCGTAAGATACGAACGAGCACTTGTTTGTCCCGTCTTCCTCTGCACTGACCTCCCAGCGTCGGCTTTGACCCCTCCTCCGTCGTCCTCTCGACGCGATCAGTGCTGCGAGTATTCGTAACTCGTATGTATCTTATCTAACCATCTGCTACATAACAGCCTCTGCTCTTCTTCTAGAACTTGTACGTGTATTGGTTATTGGTCGAATGCTGCCTTCCATCAATCAGCCGCATCTGCTTTCGTTCTGTCAGCCTCAGCTCTTCGTGGATCTTTCCTCTCCACATCTCTGACGTTGCTTCAGGAATTATGTGATTATTATTGAACAGGTCTCTCGTGCACAGCGCACAACTATGTACCGCTGTACCCTGAGAAAGATACTTGACGTCTCCGCCGTGTACGGACTAACTATCCCTCTCAACTGCCAATCACTGCGCTTCTGCTCGTATCGTACGAGTACTTCTACAACGCTGATCGCTCCTCCCCTGCCTCGGTTACAACTGCCAGAGCCCTCACAATGCAACATGACTAGGCCCCTTGCCTTCTAGCTTGCGGAGCGCCGTTTTTATTTCGCGTATACTGGATCACTTTGTACTTTTTTCCCCTTGTCTCTTGTCTCTTGTCTTTTGCCCCTGCCTGGCTCTTGCTCAGATTCGATCAGACAAAGACACAGAGCTTGAACTATTGCGCACTCAACCCAGGCTACGTCGACATGCTCTGCACATTGTGTGCTGCGCTCGCTAGGAATCTCTCGACAAGATTAGCTATCGGCTTTGCTGAGAGTTTGTTGCTGTCCTGTGGGAAACCAAAAAAAAAAGCACGCATATCGGTAATTGGAGGGTGTGGGAGGGGCCTGTGCTTTTCTCTCCTTGTCTGCAGGTATGAAGAAGGCGACATGTTGGGGGCAACACTCCACATGCCAAAGGGAAATCCGATGGTCGCCAACACTTGCTCCAAAGGCAAGTCGCAGTCGAGCCACGAGCGTGAAGTGATCAGCAAACACCACAAGAGGCACGCAATGGTGTGCGTGGCAATATGTGGTCGACAGCCCGAAATTATTGCCACTCTCCGTTCGCACTCTGCACTCGTACCAACCGGAAGTGTCACCCACGGTTGTATCAGGGCTGGGTCAATAACTATATGTGCAGTATGCTATAGTTAGCACCCCCTTTGTTGTTCTCCCATCCGCCCAATACTGAGCTAGCAGGACGACGCGTTTTCCAGAGGTGTATCTGCGCGTGGTCGTCTACTGAGCATCGCCTCGAACATGGTCTACGAGGACTCGTACGGCAGGAGGTGTTCCTCTCACCCACTAGGCCATCCGTGGTCGGCAAGAAGGAACCTACAGGCCGACCCAGGCGAGAAATAATGATAAGGCTTGACGCCTCCCCGGCAAAGTTATGTGGCGAGGGATTACGAGTCGGAATATGGGGGGCAACAAGAAGGTCAAGCTACAAGCTATCTTACAAGCCAAGCTATGAGCTACAAGCTACGACGAGCCACAACCCTCCTGGACCGAGTTCGCTACTCCGTATGCACAAGATTGCCGTCTTGTGCGTCGCAGGGGGGGGCGCTATTCCGGAGTGGATTGGGCAGAACGCCAACACAGCAGGCGAAAGAGGTCCAGAAATACAGGGTCGAAAAGTTGAGAAGACGAGCGGGAGAGGTCGGCATACGCTGTCTGCAGGTTCGCCACCCAACACAAAAACGGATAAATAAGTACCACAAGTCGACAAGCAGGGTGCACTGCTAGTCGAAGAACAAGCATCCTGTCTCTCGCTAACTGGCCGTGTACGATACACATTGTCAAAGGCCGCCAAAGTACTCTGTACCGGGATCAGTTGTCCTCAGCTCGAAAGCAGCAACGATGATCATTGGAGGACGGGGGGCTCCCACACACACCGCACCGTGCACCCGTCCCCCCGCCTGGTCCATCGTTCATCGACCACCCGTTAGTCAAGGCTATCGTCACTTTTTCTCCGGTTGCAACTCAACCTCCGTCACAATATCTGTGCTGTGCTTGCAGCCAACGAACGGGCGTGCAGGCTAGCGAACAACAAGGGCATACGTACCCCGGCCTGTTTACCAATTACATATAGTAAGTAACAGCTTTTTTATGCCATTGTTTCCCAGTCTGGCTTGAGCGGAGCGAATGGCAAAGGGCTTCTGCGAGCACGGTGCGCACAAAAGTATGCTCACTCGTATGCAGTCCATTTCATGAGCAACCGCTGCACAAGTTAAGAGATTCTGAGCGCCACATTTAACGCCTGAATCGCTTTAATCGGGTGGATACATTGACGTTTATGGAGTACCCGTGCAGGCCAAATATAAGAAAGCCGTTGTTTACTTTCGGAGCAGTCTCTCAGAAACCAAGGTAAAACGATTACGGAGGACCAATTTTTTCGATCACATGCAAGCGAACGGCCGGCGCGGGATTGTCGGCGAGGATTGCTAGCGAGGAAACGCCTCAGAGGCGCATGGCATGTAAAAACTTCAGGTAGGATTGATTGCCGCGAAGTACACCCCATGAACTGGTAGCTGGGCGCCGGGCCGTCGTTGGCGCTTGTTGTTGGTCGTGTTAGTGGGCAGGGCAGGTTGCCTCGAGGCAGAAGAGCAGCGGGCAAAATAGCTCGCAGTTCTCTGCCAATGGCCGGGAGCGCTTGGATGAAAAGGGAAGCGAAATGCCTATAAGTCCAAGTGGACCCGGTTCGGACAGCCCGTGGGGAACAAAGAAGAGAGGGAAAGTGCAAGAAAAAAAAAAAAAAAAAGAAACCGAAAAAGAGCAAGGGCGGCATCACCGGCTTGTAAGCGCTTGTACGGGTACAAAGTACATGATGGTTAGTCAGTTGAACCGGCCAGCAGAGCAAATGCGAGAAGCTACGACGTGCTCGTGCAGACGACAGGGGTGCATCTTGGAGTGTTTTGTGCACTAGAACAAAACAAATCGGCCGACACGGACAGCAAGCAACGCAGGAAGTGATGCTATTGGTAAGCATACGAGTCGAAATTGGGTTGGGCTTAGTGGCATCCAGGAGATGGAGCACGAGCAGGAAGTGAGATCGGCGCTGAAGAAAAGACGAAGCCGGAGAATGTCGCAGCCTCATCGCGGACCCTGCCCACGTTCTTGTTTTGGATCGTCGCTGGAATGGATCGACGCCACTGCCATATCGCATCGTACTTACACATACTACTATTAGGCAGTAGAGCACTCGCCGGCTAGGCTTTCGTTTCAGGTTGAAACGTACTTACATACATAGGCAGCACATCCTTGCTAATCGGCGGTAAGCTGGGCTTCTCGTGGGCAATGGCCCACAAAAGGTTGCTTTGAAGACGTTGGGTGCGTATAATACGGGCAAGATTGGCACGATTTGCACGACGGGGCTACTGTTTTTGCTGAGGCTTTTTTTTCCGGCACCGCTCACACACAGGCGATCCTGCAGGCGACATGCAGGCGACACAGGGCAGCAGGGCAGCAGCAGCAGCAGGGCAGCAACAACAGGGCAGCAACAGCAGGGCAGCAGGACAGCAAGCCAAACCAGCCATCCTTATTTCTCTATTTTGTCTATTCGTTTATTTCGTTTATTTATTTTTCCTACTTCGTCCATTTCGTCTATTTCGTCCATCTCGTCTATTTCGCCCATCTCGTCTATTTCGTCCATCTCGCTATTTCCCCAATTTCTCCCTCTACAAAATTGCTCATCTTAGTGCTCTGTTCGCATACGAGAGCAGAGCTGCTCGTAATCCGGACTCACAGGCCCTTTGCATTTTTTCCACTCGCGCCTCTGGCCACACACCAGGCCATTGGCGGGACTGACCAACAATGGGCGAGTATTGCGGAAGCAGGCAGACCGCTCCTTGCAGCCTTGCCCGATGTCCGGGCCCGTCTGTCACTGTTTGTGCCGAAAGGGGAAATGGAGATATTGCTATGCCATGTGAGTCGCTCCCAGGCGGTCTCTAACAGGAAGTTGCCGACGGGGACCCGTCCGAAAAAGGCCAGGCACTCGGACTCGTCTGGGTCTCTTGGACCTTATTTGGGCGTCCTCTCGTAGCGGTGTACGAGTAGGGGCCCTATAATCTACCGAAATTGCGCATACGACGTTCTCCGTAGATGAACATAAGGCGATCGACTTAGCAGGGCATGATCTTAAATTAGTGCATGGCCACTGTTCTAAAAGGGGAATACGTGCAATATTCGGTACCGTCAGTCGTCGATACATAGCATCACCAGTGGGTTTCTGGAAAGAACTAGTTGGGCGTCTTGCCACTGCTGCCTTGTACTCGTAATTAAAGATGGGGGGGCAGGCAATAAAGAGCATCCGACGAGACCAGCAGACGAGTACGAGCGGCTACGCAGGTTGCGCTTAGCAAGGCTGCTATCAGACCCATAGAGACTATTGCTTGGAATATATGCCGAGAACAATCTGGGAATGTTCCGAGGGGGGGAAGGGGGGGGGGGGCGCCGAGGAGGGAGAAACGGGAAGAAGGAAGGGAAGAAAGAAAGAAAGCAGCATCCAGGAGCACCCCAGTTATCCATCTGCAGAGAGATGAGGCGCCTATAGCTGCTCTGTGCTATACCCCGCAAAAAGTCTAGGCTCGATAGAGAAATGCAACTCCGGTAGAGGTGCTGGGTTTAAAAGAGGGCGAGCTGAAAAAAGTTTATGTCGTCATAAACAGCCATTGGCCTCTTGTTTCGAGTACGCGTACGCGTGCAGGTGCTCGCCTCCGGAGGACGGAGTACATGGGAGGAGGGCTTCGCCGGCATTGGACGGCATCTGGTCTCAGCCCTGCGAGTCCGTCTTTGTCTCTGTCGGAGCGCTTCGGTCGGGCCGGCAAGGGACGTACACCCCCCCTGGTCGTATGTATCCGGTATGTATCCGGCATGTATCCGGCATGTATCCGGCATGTATCCGGCATGTATCCGGCGTGTATCCGGGCATCCTGTCATGGCACTGCCGTGCGGAGTGGGAGGGGATGCAAGGAGGTGCGAGTATCGTATACGAGGGCCGTGTGCGAGGACGCGTAGAGCGAGGGGGAGAGAGGTCGAGAAAGATCAGATACAGAGTCGTGCCGTCTCCATGCAAACAACCCACTCACGCAGCTCTCTGTTTCCGTGCAATTAGCAGCCTGGAAGGGCCGATTTGGATGTGTGTGCGTCTCGACATCGTTCGTTTTTTTTTTCGCCCCCTTTCTCATTCGGGCTTGGTGCTGCAGGCGGCCTGTCCTGCTGTCTCTTGCAGTCAGTCTGCCAACCCTGCTCCAGGGCGTGTGCTCGTCGCCTGGCAGCAGAGCCAGCAGAGCCCGCGCGAACAGAAGGCCGAACCCCTCCCTCCGCTTAGAAAACAAGGTGCGGATGCGCTAACCCGATTTGCCGCATCGCTGCAACGGGGGTGGGAAAGCGTCGCGGGGGGGCGTGCGACCAGGGAAACCCAAAAATTGATAAATATTAAAAAAGGGAAAGAGGGAGTGAGGGAACGAGGGAGCGAGGGAATGAGGGAACGAGGGAAAGACAGAGAGGCCGCAGGCGAGATTGGCTGTGCAGCACGGTAGCACTGCTACTTCCCGATGGAGCCGCCTTGCTCATGTGATGAAATAGGATTCTGTGAGATATTGCTCGAATGGAGAAGTCCCATATTATTGCTTCTCACGGCCGTGAACCAGAGGCCATGTAGCCGCTTTCCTGACGAGTTTCCTGGACGGCCCACTGGACCGGTGCGGCTATTGATTGCCTGTTCTGTACAATGAACTGACCGAGTTTTTGGCGGCCCGGTTAGCTGGCTATAACGCGTCTTATGATATCGTACGTATAGCGGTCCTAATAATAAGCACCGCGTACCCGTATTATAGCAGCAGCCGCTGCGTGCAGCTGCAGGGCAGCAGGGCAGCAGGACAGCGCGGATCCCATCCCGGGGCCCCTTCTCTCCTCTGACATGCTGTTGATTGCCTCCGGAGATGGCTGGGCGGGCGCGGGAAAATCAAAAGCCAGCAGGGCAGGCCGGCAGGCCGGCGGCGAGATGCAGCAGCACAGGTGAGAGCTCCTGCACGACTGCTCCGCGAATCCCCGTTGCCGATATCACGCTGGGCCGGGCTGGGCTGCCTGGGAGCCGCGGGCATCACGGAACACGGCACCGCCGGCCAGCCAGCCGTCCCTGCTTCTCTGACCGCTCTCCTTTTGTCCTTCTCGTGTCTCGAACCGCAGAGCCGGGTCGAGCTCGCTGGCCCAGCCTTGCTGATCCGGCCTGGGCTTTTCGGCCAGTTCCGAGCCAACAAATCCGCTCGACAAGCTGGGTGTCATGCCGTTGGCATCGCAGTCTCCTTACGTTGCAGCCCGTGTGGTGTTTCCACGAGTACGCGGCCTAGTCTGCCGTTGTCTCCTCTTCCCCTGTGTTCCGCGGACAAGAAGGGGGACATTGGGGGGGGGGGACAGAAGAAGGGAGGGCTCCATCTGCATCGGAGATCACTGCGCGTACCAGCGAGAAGCAAATACGAGAGACGACGCTGGCCCTATATCAGAGCCATGGTATGACGGCGCGTTCGTGCTGTCTTTGGGCCCTGTTTTTTTCTTTTTCTCGTCTTTTTTCCCTTCTGTCAGTCTTTTTCGATATTTTGGCCCCATCCAACGCGGAGGGTTACTCCCATCCCACGGAGAGAGTGCAACCTTACCGTGGCAATGCTACTATGTGGGATTTATTGAATTGTATCCGGCAAGGTACGCCGCACACCATCTGTGCTGCGCTGCTGCTATCTCTTGCTACCGTTCTGCTAATGTGGCCAACCTCTCGCTCTCTCTCTGCCTAGCCTCGGGCTCACCCTTTTTGCCTCGTCTCCTCCATGGGCTCCATACCCTCCTTCCCCTCTGGCTGTCCTCTCTGGACAACAGGGAAGTGGGGTTGCGAGCCAGGAGGTGAAGCATAACGACAAGTGTAGAAAAAAAGAAAAGCAAAAGGGACGAGAGGAATACGAAAATAACCCGAAAATAAAATATAAAATAAAATACAAAATAAAGGCAAACCCCCCCCCCAAAGAGTGGTCCTCGGACAGTTCGTTCCTATTCCGGGAGGAGACATCAGCTGCACGCGTACGGCCCAAGGACCAATCGTACTGCCCCGAGCAGGTATGCTGCCACCTCCCTTTTCCCTCCCCGCCGTGGTCACTCGCGCAGAGGAGGGCTTATACGGGATCTGGAACCGGCCAACAGGCCAGCAGGCCGGAAAGACAGACATGGCCATCTCTGGGCTCTGGCCGGCCTCGCAGGACAGACGCATCCCCGACGTCCCTCTTTCCGGCCAGGATGCCGACACCCCCCCCCCCCCTCCTCCTCTTCTGCTTCTGATATCACCAAGAGGGCAAGCCAAGGCCGGTGGGTCCCCCAAGGCAGAGAGCACAGCTACTATGTACGAAGCCCCCCCCCCCCTCCCATCTCCCTGCCGCCGTCGTCGCTCCCAGACGACAGGATGCTGAGGCAGCCTGGACCGGCTCCTGGTGGTCCCCAACGGTTTCTGGGCTTGCAGCTGGCCGGCGTCACATCGGTTAGGCACGCTTAAGGGGGCAGTCCCATCAGCTACTGCAGACGCGGCAGCGAGCAGAATAATCAGCTGCCAGAGACGTCTGGCGAGCGCGAGATAGCTCCAGGGAGAGAGATGTATCGTAGGATGGAGGGGGGGTGAGCCGAAAAGACTGGAAATATCTTACTATTATTACGACGTATGTAGAGGAAACCCCCCCCCCCCCTCCTTTCCCTTCCCAGACACCCCCTCCCCCTCTCCCTTCTCCCCCTCCGACGGATGTGGGCTCGGGGGGGAAGCGGCCAAACTTGCAACGGCTGCTGTCTCGACTCTCCTTCCCGCTTCCTCTGGTTCACCCCCATCGTGTCATTTCGGGCATCCAGCATCTCCAAAAGGGGTATCGGTCTGGTTCTGTATTTTTTTTTTTCCACCCTTCTTCCTCCTTCCTCCTCCTCTGCTAACCCCCCCAGGCCGTGAAGCCGTTTTCCTGCGCGACCGGGCCGACATTATCAACATGCG
>JANSMH010000438.1:0-13256 GCA_029299595.1 Grosmannia serpens
ATGTACTGCGCTACTGAGCTGAGGGGAACGGCGAGGGAGCGGGGGGGGGACTGGCGGGAGTGAGTGCTGGGGGGGGGGGGGGGGGGGGGGGGGGGGGGGGGGGGGGGTGTATGGGTAAGATGAGGCTATGGATGGGTAGGGAGCTCTTCTTGCTGCCATGACTGGCATGTTTGCCCTGCTATGGCTTGTCCTGTTCCACTATCTCCTTGGCGAGGGGTGAAGAGAGTGAAAGTGGCCATCGTTAGGAAGGGCAGAAGGGGGGGGGGCACCGGAGGGGTTGAGCAGAGGGAGGGAGAGAGGGGGAGGGGAGGGGGAGGGGGGCTACAGAACTCTGTAAGACGGGCAGACGCGAAAGAGACACTTCAGCCGGTGCAGAATGACGTAAAGAAGACGAGAAGGCAGAGCAAAGGGAGACGAGATGCAGACGCTTGTCGGCAGCAGGCCAAAGGGCCCAGGGACAAAGTAGAGCCCAAACTCTCGCTCTCCTCCCCAGTACTCGCAGAGATCATGCCGTTGCCCAGGCGGATTCAAGGTTCGGGCTGACGATCACCAGGTACCCGAACAGATCAGTACCGGCTCACGCTCGTCACGATCTACCAGCGCTTCCCGCAGATGCGCACGCAAGCCTGGTCGAGACAAGGGCACATTCTTCAGGGCTCGAGTTGCCACCGTGAAAGTCCGCCGACTGGCACGCAAGGAGATTTCGTGGGCAGCAGCCGGAGAGCGTGGTCCCACCACGGCCACAAGGCTTGGGGATGCGCAAGCGCTCTTCATCCCTTTCTCTGGCCCTTGGGTGCCTGCTTCTCCACCGCGCAGCCCGGCTTCACCGGAACCACTTTTTTTTTTTGCTCTCTCTCTCTCTCTTCATTTTCAGTCTGCCCTTTCGTCTGCCTCTTAGTGGCACGCCAGCAGGCCGACAGCCCGGCTGGCCTGCTGGGCCGGAATGCAGACGCAGAGCCGGCAGCAAATGGGATCGCAGGAGAGTACCGAAAGTAAACAGATCCGCATAGCAGTGGCCAGGAACGACAGGAACGAGCGGCGGGACCAGGGAAGCCAGCAGCGAAGCGAGCAGCGGGATGCAAGCAGCGCAGAGGGATCAGAAGAACGGGGAGCGAAAACGAGGATAGCGACCAAGAGACCAGGAGGGATGAAAGTGAAAAAAAATTGGCCTTCCCATCGAGCAGCCGATGCCGAGCGAGCCTGGGTCCGCCCACATGCACTACATCTGCAAGCACTTCCGCCTTGCATGACGAAACCTCCGAACGGGGCGATGGACCAGTGCGAGAGAAGTGAGAGAAGGAGAGAAATACGAGTACTCGTAGAGCACAGGGCGCTGGTGCTGCTGCTCGTACTTTTCCGATCCATCCCTCCCGTCACGCGCAGTCGGTCGCGCCGTCCTATCACGGCCGCCCCCTTCTCTCCGCAGCAACGCGCGCTCCTTCTTGATTCGGCCGTCCGTCCTCCCTGCCGTCCCTGTCTAGACCTGGACCCACTCTTCAGCAGCAAAACGGCCGGCCGTGCACGGTTGGCTGCGCGTCTATTCTTGGACGGCCCTGTTTTCCTTTCTTCTTTCTCGTGCCCTTCTTTCTTTTGGCCCGCTGCACCCCGACATTTACGCTGTCTCTCACGCACGTAAACCGCGGCAGGGCGGACAGGGAAAGGGACGGGAAACGCCAGAATCTCGCGTGGTGTCCTCGTCTCGGCTTAGCCCTAGCAAATCTGCTCCACGCCTTGCGAGCAATGTCCAACTCCTTCTAATGCACATTAAGACAAGTCCATAATATCCCATATAGCCCTGGGACCCTGGGACGCCTCCTGGAACGCCTGCTTTCCGTATCCCCTCATAAAACCTCATTCCGGCGCGGCGCCCCCTTTCCTCGGCTAGCAGCTCCCTCCGGCAACACGTCTGCCTGCTGCCGATGCCGCTCACATGCCCTCGTCCGCCCCCTCTTCGCCTATATGCACCTTTGTCCGCTGTCTGCGTGCCGTCGTCAACTGCTGCAGCGCCACCGTGTTCATCTGCGAGCCGACCTTCTTGCGCATCTTCGCCAGCTCCTCCTCCGGGTCCAGCGCCTCGGCCTCGGCGTACTGCAGCACCAGCCGTCGGCCCAGCAGATGGGTGTCGCGCAATGCGTCCATGGCGTTTGCGGCCTCGCTCGGCGTCACGAATTCGGCAAACGCATATCCGCGCGTCCCGCTGCCCACCTTGCGCGGCAGCCGCACCGCCTTCACCTGTCCGTACGTGCTCAGCAGCGTGCGCACGTCCTTGGGCGTCGCCTCGAACGGCAGGTTCTTGATGATCAGCTTGCTGCCCTCGTTGGCCGCCTGCTTCCTCTTCCGGTCCGACTCCCGCCGCTCGGCCGCTGCGTCCTGCTGTCCGCGATGCGCTGTCTGCACCGTCAGCGTGTGGCCGTGCAGGATGGATCCCTCCATCGCCTTGCTGGCCGCCGTCGCCGTCGCCCTGCTCCGGAACTCTACAAATCCGTAGCCCATGCTCAGCGTCTCTCCCGGCTTCTTGGGGTTCGGCTTGCTGTTCACCCGCGCCGACACAAAGCCTGCCAGACTCGAGAATGCCGTCGCCAGCTGCTGTGTCGTCGTCGTGAAGTTGAGGTTCCGCACAAACAGCGAGCTGGTCGTCGCATCCGTGTCTGCCGTCTCGTCGACCTCCTCTGCCGCCTGTGCTTCGCCCAGCAGCTCGCTCGCCGTCACCTTGGGGCGTTTCGTCTTGTCCTTCTTGTCGTTCGCGCTGGCTGCCGCGTCTTGTAGAAGCCGGTCTTTTGTGTCGTCGCCAAACAGGTTCTCTGGGCACTTCTCCAGCATGAGCACCGTGTCGTTGACTCGCCGGTAGGCCAGCCGCGAGTATGCGAGTCGCCCGTGCGCCGCCTGCGCAAACTGTACAATCGCAATGGTGCCGCCTGTGGGCATGAGCACGCGGACCACAGGCCCAAATTCCTCAAACATGCTACGGATCTCCCGCGACGATGTGCCGTAGGCAAAGTTTTTGACCAGGATGCACCGGTCTCCCCGCTTGGTATGCGGCTTGAACAGGTCCAGATCGACGCCGTTGGCGGTGAAGTAGCTCTTGGTCTCCTCGATGATCGACGTCTGCCGGACGGCTTGTCTGACCGCTTCACCAGACGATGTGGGGTCGAGAATCTCTGACTTGGACACGCCCAGCCGTTCAGCCACCGCCGCGTTCACCGCATCCTGGCTCATGAAGAGCGCATTCCACGAGAACGTGCTCGTTGCGGCTTCTGCCTTTTTCCGCAGCAGCTTCTGCTTCTTCAGCGGCATCTGCGATATGGCAAACTCGTTCATAGCCACATCTGCGGCCGACTTCTTCGCCTTGGCTGGAAGCACGTGAAGGATGCGGCCCTGAAACGTTTTGCCGTCGGCATTGCGGAATGCTGCAAGCGCCGCAGACGGGTCCGAAAAGAGCACCATGGCAAACCCCTTGTTTGGACCAGCGTTGGTAACTGGTAGATTTACCTGAAGAGTGGGGGAGTGGCCAATTGTTAGCATGGAATGCGTCTCTTGGACAATAAGATAATCAAATCAAAACCGCATTCCTTGTGCTCCTCGCTTTGGTTCAGACAACAAGATATCTACTAAAATACTTGGCCCAAGGTTCTCATCATATGCCATTGACATAAGCTGTCCCTATCTGGGGTTCATCATGGTAAAGCATGAGGAAGGAATGGGGCGGGTCCCAATAGAGGGCAAAACAACAAGCAGAGCAGCACATACCTCTTTGACTTTGCCAAAGGCTTCAAAGTACTTCCAGATGTGCGCTTCCGTTGCATCGTACGGCAGGTTTCGGATAAACAGTCTGGACGTTTCGCGAATTTGGTCTTCTGGCAGGACCGGCCCCTGCGGTACAGGCGCCACCTCGACCTCATTGACTACTTTGTTGTCGATGGGTGTCGCGCTATCAACATGCTGCTCGTCGATCTCGTCGATCTCGTCCTGGACCTCGTCACGCTTAGCATCCGTCCGTAGGCTGGCTTGTGTTTTTGCCACAATCGGTGCTGGTGGTGCAGCAGATGTTGTTGGTGGTGCTAGCTCGCTGGGATCAAGCAGGTCCAGAAGCCGGTTTGTCCGAGACCGAAGCCACTCGTCATCTGTTGCAGACGCGTTTGCTTGTTTTTGTTGCTGTTGTTCCCGTTGCTGTGCATCCTGTTGCTGGGGCGGTGCCGACGCTCCTACACTGGGACTGTCTGTGGCATTCCTGACGACTTCGTCTATCGCGGTTGCGCTAATGACTACTTTAGTCGCTTCCTTTGCGTTCGCCTCCGTCTGAGCAGCAGTCGTCTCGTCGTCAATGGCAGCCTTCGCCTTCTTGGCTTGCTTTGCCGGCAAAGCATCATACTCGTCATCGCTCTCTCCTTCAGCGGCAGCCAGAGCGGCGGCGGCCGCAGCGTCAGCGGCGGCACCAGTATCTGGCTGAGCCGTCTGGCTGTCGCCGATTGCCGCAAAGACATCCGCCGTACTGCTTATGCCACGGCCGTGCTGTGGTTTCATGACTTGAAGAAACTCGCGGAGCTTCGGATCAGCAGCCTCGTCGAGCTTCCTCCTCTTTGACAGCTGGTCTTCTTGAGCCGCATTTTGTGGATCCTCTGCAACAGCCTCTTGCGTTTCGTATGGGCGCTTGAAATTGTTGGCCACGGGTAGCGAGAGATCCCCAATGGGCTTGGCCACCTCGACGTACAGCTTGGACATGCGGATGTAGGAACGGTGAAAGTATCGGACGGCGGTTTTTGCTTCCTCCGCCGACCGATAGCCCAAAAAGGCTATCCGCCGCCGGGTCATCAGCTTGACATCGGTGATGTGGCGGCCACCCAAGGAAAAGTGCTTGCGAAGGCTCTCTTCGGTGATGTTTGGCGGCAGGTTCTTCACGAAGATGCGGGAAGAGTCCTCCGCTACATCCGCAGAGAGCTCTTCCGGCCCTTTTGTGGACACCGCGCTGATCGGCATGGCGGAAGGCATCTTGAAGACAAGATGGCACTCCACGAGAGGTAGAAGTTGGAAAGTGAAGAGCAGGGAAATGATGGGAGACGCTTTCCGTTGAGATTTTTTTCTATTGGAAAAAAAAAGGTATCTTATCGGAATGAGTGGACCCGGAAAAACCAGCATTGGAGCCTTGCTCGGAAAAACGTGGTTTCTTTCAACTCCAAATCGGTCTAACATGACCAGACGGTGCGCTAGGAAACGACTCTCGCCCCCCTGTTTGTTGTCATCTGCCCTTGTCCATCGTAGACAGCCTCGGAGGAAACACGCGCTACTCTCACTTTTTGTCTTCTCCGACAAAAGCACAACACCGTGTGCCTCTTCACCATTTTTGGGCTCAGCAGCTACAACTCCCAGACAGCAAGAGTCATAGTAAGACCATCTACCCATCGCGGCGGTGTACATTTTTTTTTGGCAGCAGCAATGTCGGATGACACCCGAAACAAAGCTTGCTTCCGGGCGCAGAATTTCCCGGCCCGCTTCCTCTCGACTTGTTCCCGTCACGGCATTCCTCTCCACTGCGGACTGTCCAAGAGAAGCCCGATTGCGGAGGCAGCACTGGCATTTGGAAGAACCGTTAAGCTGACCATGTGCTCTTTTTCCTGCTACAGCATCTCTGCATACCTTCTCCCTCATCCAGCTCCCGCGAGTCCCGTCGAAGTCGAATACAATGGCAGTCGAAGCAAAGACAGAAACGCCGCTTCCGCCGGCGCGCGAAAAGCTAGAGGGTGAGTCTCGCGAGAGAGGGGGCAGGAATACGACAAAGACAATGGCCGCACGACCTCGCCTAGACACACAGACGTATACTAACCTATTCTATGAGGCCACAGCCCAGGTTAAGTCGGCCGACATGGTATGATGACCCAACTAGAGAATCTACTCAGTAGGCACATGGCTTGGGGACGATCAGTAATAACGATTGCTCGATATAGACGGAAGAAATGCAAACAGAGGCCATCGAAGTGGGTATGTGTGGAAATGGCAATCCCTGTCCCCCTGGTCTGCGAGGCTGTGTTGGCCAGCGTTGACAACCGTTCTAGCTCAGGACGCCATGGCCAAGTTCACCGTCGAGAAGGTTCGTGCGGCCCTCATTTTCTCTGCGCCAGCCCGTCTTCCTACCAAGTCCAGTATACTGACGCGAGACCACAGGACATTGCCAAGTACATCAAGAAGACGGTACGCTAATCTTGGGGCTATACGACATTGCAACCGTCCGAGACTCGGCACTGACCATACTGCTAGTTTGATGATCGCAAGGGCCCAACTTGGCACTGTATCGTGGGCCGCAATTTCGGCAGTTTCGTGACACATGGTAGGCGGCTTATATATTCTACCCTTTTATGGCATCAGCATCGGATAGGCGCAGGCTGACAACTTGCAGAAACGAAGCACTTTGTGTACTTTTATCTCGGTCACTGTGCCATTCTTTTGTTTAAGACTCAGTAAGGAGATAACATGGTCTATAGGGTGCAGCTGGAGACTGGCGGAACATGAAAGTGCCCGTCCCTCCGGGCGGATGAGAGACACGAACCAAGGAGGCGGGCTGGCTGGCAGTTTGTTTATTAATAAGCGAGAGTGCTTCCCTGACCGTCCTTTTAATTAACGAGATATACGAATCTACATGGCTGCAATTTTGGCTCCGTCACCGGCTTTCAAAGTGCTCCCGCCTTCCAAATAGCGCTGCTGTAATTTCAAAGTGGTATGTCTGTAGTTATTTCATAAAGAGTATCTCTGCAGGTTATAACAAAAATGCTAGCATGAACGACGCCGGGAAAACAGAACCGAGGAGACGAAACGGCCGACCTATCCCAGATAAAACACCACCCATTGCCTAAGGTGTCCCCCTTAAAGAAAGAAAGCCTCGCCTTGTGTACCTATGCTTCGCGTTGTGACTGTGCTCCTTTTTTGTTAAAATGCAAATTAAATCAGGTTGTCATCTTGGTATCATCAATTGGCCGTTATACTGGCCTCTTTCGCCTTCTCAACTTCACAACCCTTTCAGGCACGCACCATGGCCTCGCTGTAGATGCTTTCCTTCATCTCCTGAAGTCGGTGGTGCATCTCTAGCAGGGCACCAACTTTCTCCCTTGGTGGGTTTGCCCGGCTAGCAATGTCTTTGTAGAGCGCCTCGTACCTCTCGTAGTACAGTTTGAACTTCCGTGCCTGCTCGACCACGCCGTCTGATAGGTGCTTCCGCTTCTTGGGCTTTCCGTTGTTGGTCGAGGAATCCGTCCCCATGAGGTTGTTGCGCCGCTCATCAACCATCTTCCGCTTCTGATGGGTGTTGCTGCTGCCAATGGGGGGCACACTCTCCTCTGAAGACAAGTCGATCTCGGAGGCGTTCGCTGGCGGCGACGCGGCAAGCGGAGACGATTTGGTTGGCGAGTTGTTGTTCTTGGGCTTGCTTAGTGGCGCGCTGCCATTCTTGTTGCTGCCACCTCGGCCACCGCTGTTGTTGCTGCTGCTGCTGCTGCTGCTGCTGTTGCTGCTACTCGGGCTGACGTTGGACGTTCGGGGCGGTGGCGGCGCCGCTTGTTGTTGTCGTGGTTGCTGGAACTTCTCGCGATCCTTTGTAGGCAACAACTTCGGTGCTGATTTGAGTGGCTTTATCCTCTTGCTCAGCGGCGTCCCCGAGCTGGAACTGCTGCTGCTGTCGTCCTCATCCTCGCGGACACGTTTCTTCAGCAGCGGCTTGGCCGTGATCTGCGACCTCACCACATCTTTGACAGGTGAGGGCTTAGGCTTCCGCACATCAGCCGGCGGGGCGACCACGGGCCCTTTTCGTGCCCTGTCTCCGGCAGACGAAGGCAATGCCACCTTTGTGGCAGCCTTTGCGGTCGCAGACGGCTTGGTGCTGGCAGCAGACAGTTTTGACTGGAGGACTGCTGTCACCAGAGGTACCGACTCGGATTCTGATGTAGACGAATCCGAGTCCGTGATGAATTCCTTGGACTTGTACTTGGGCTGTTTTTCGGGACTTGGCTTGGCAACCGTCTTCATTGGGAGCACCTTCGGGGTGGACAATGGGGCCGAGGTTGGCGCCGGTGTGCTCTTCTTTTTTGTCGATAGCAGACGCTTCTCCTGAGCTGTGACCTTCTTCTTCGCAGCCGTTACCCCTTGCTGGTACGGTGAGGCTGCTATGCTTTCCGAGTCAGCACCCTCCTCGTCGGTACGGCTGCTGCTGTTCCCGTTTTCGCCAGAGTCGTCGCGGCTGCTACCGCCACTGCCAGGTCCAGAATCTCCCGAGTCATCCGCTCTTTGCCCCTTTGTCCTGGAGGCAGGCGGACCCTTGGCGATTGCAGCATGGATCTTGCTCAGGACTCGTCCTTGGCCACGTTCCTCCTTCCGCAACAGCTTCTCCCACTCTGGTTCTGACTGCGAGAGCCGCATCTTATCAAACTGGCGGATGGCATTGTCAATTGCCTGCTGCCGCTCATCGTTGCTTGCGTACTCGTGGTTCCACACGTCGAGCTCCTTCCAGTATTTCTTCCGGAGGACATAGTTCTGCGAGTCTTCGTCGTGGTCGGCAACCTTCTCCAGCGCGTTTTTGAACTCCATCTCCGATGCGCCGGGGTACTTTTGCCATAAAGTGTCATATGGCTGTTCCTTGAAGGCGAGTTCGTGGATGATAGGCGACCGGGCCCGTATGGCCTGCTTAGCAAGCTGCTGAGAGGAGGCGTCGTTCGGTGCCAGAGAGGGCGAGCCATTGGCGCTGAGAGCTGGGCTGGTAGGTAGCGGTGACAGAGAAGCACGGCCGAAAGGAGACCGTCTTCCAGAGAGAGCCTTGTGCAGAGAACCGGCGGCACGCTTGTTGCTTTTGCCGTTCGAGGGACCACTTCCCTCAATGACTTTAGTTCTGTTTAGAGGGACAGACGGCACGGTAAGTTTCATTATTTCCACAAATCACAAGAACGCGTAAGAAACGAAAGCGTAGAGGTGAGGGAAAGAGCTAGCATACGATTTCTCTTGCTTTTCGGCTTCCTTCTGTGCCAGTGAGTTTCGGAGGAGAGCAATGTCGGTATTCAAGTCGTCGTAGGATCGCTGGTCGTTGGCATCCTCAGGCTCGGGTGAGGCCTCCTCCTCGTATTCGTCGTCCTCGTCCTCAGAAGAGCCTGTCCGGTACTGGTCCCAGGGGTCTCCGAGTTCTGGCTTTCTGAAGAGAGACATGGCGAACTGTGGGAGGCGCTCAGCCTTGGTGGTGTTGTTGGCGGCATTGGCGAGGAAAAGCTCGAGGTCGTCGTTGCTGTCTTCAGTCGTGGCTTCGATGTGGTGGCTGGAGTTGCCGTATAGAAATGTCTGCAAGACGAGGGAGTCAGCAGAGAGTTTGGCAGGAAGCGACATGTGGGAAGGAGAGAGAGCAAGAGAGAGGAGAGAGAGAGAGAGAGAGAGAGAGAGAGAGAGAGCTCATACCGGTGTGTTGCCTAAGGATAGGCGGATCTCGTGACCTTGGGCGACAGATTCGATCATGCCGTCAATAACGGCATCGCTCAGGTCAAGGATGAAGGCCTGGGTGGGGAGGTGGCCAATGGAGTCGTGAAAGGCCTCCTCCAGCTGGAGGCCGGCATGGGGGATTTTGAGAGCCATCCCAGACACCGACCGACAACCAGAGGAAAGCGTGGGCACGGTAGCAACGGCTGAATTTTGCTTTGGTGTTTCCCGAGGGCTGATGCAATGTTTCCCGTGGCTGGAGGACGTGATTGGGGCCGGCGGCGGTCTGAGAGGGAAAGGTTGAAGGAGGAGGAAACGGCGGCAGAGCTTCGAACGGCAGAAGAGGGAAGGTCGAAAGGGAGAAAGTTTGCAGAGAAGTGGGAGGGAGTTTGCAGGACGATACGGGGATCGAGCTGGTCGGCGTCTCCGGCGGAGGCAGTCGTTACATGGTCGACAGGCGTGGATATAGGGGTGTGGAGAGAGAGAGAGGGAGAGGGAGAGGGAGAGGAACAGAAAGAGAGAGGAGGACGGCGAGAAGAAACGGCGGCGAGCAGAGTGACGAGGTTTCTGAAGCAAGAAGCAGGGTAGTGATTAGGTGATGAGGAAAACCAGTGATACGGGCGGAAGTGAGACAAAGGTGGTGAGGACCAGAGGTACTCTTGGCTGCCACTCGCTCCTGCCGGTTGTGGCTATCTCCACAGTCTTCCCGCGGCTTCTGGCTCTGACTCGCTTTGTTTCGGTTCCCGGGCTCGCAGGAGGATTGAGGGAGGCACGGGAGGCTCAGGACGCGCAGGACGCCGGCGGACGGCTGGCGGGAGAGGCGGTGCGAGAGACTGAGAGATAGGAAGCGAGAAAGAGTGCGTGATACGAGCAATTGCAGCAGGTAGGTTGGATGGTCGGAACGGAGGCGGAGAGGCACAACACACGAGGTATCTTACGAGGGTAATTGGGGCTAGGCCAAGTAGGGCGATCCGGCGTTCTGTCGGGTACAAGGGTACAGAGGAACGGAAGGGGAGAAACAACGGTGGGAGTGGCAGGGCAGCAGGTACCAGTACTTGCCGCATTTGTGCGTTACCGGGCAGCGCAGGCTAGGGTGGGCTTAGCGGCTGTTGCGGCATGGCACTATTGGGAGCCCAGAGGGACGACTTGCCTGTGCAGCACGGCGGGAGAGAGCACAGGCGAGCTGTCTGGTTGGCGGAAACAGGGGGGAGGAGGGGCGTCGCCCTGCTAGACGGGCCGGGTGGAGCACGTGTACAGTACAAGCCTGATTCTCGGTACAGAGAGATACAACTTTGGGGGCGATGATTTGGACTTGCTGCAGTAGGGGAAAAGGCACACAGCGTACCCATACGTGTGGGCTGGCACAACGCATCACCGCCTTGTCCTGTGGGCAGAGATCGCATGGTCGTCATCAGCTCCGGGAAGGTGTCAATGGACGCGGGCAGGTCTGATGTGATGGAGGAGAGGGCGAAGCAACGAGGCGAGGGGAGAGGGGGGGGATAGGAAACGGACAAGGCGCCTGCCGCAAAGCAGACTTGGCAGAGCCCTTTGACGACTGCTGACCGGCGCATCCAGTATACATAACTCGTACTATGTAGTAGCTTCGCACCAGCAGCCGACCCACGAGGACAGTGTCCGGTCCGCAAAGCGACAGGCGAGGAGGACGTGCGCTAAGAGGGAGGGAACGTGGCCAACACACATTTTCGGCAGCGCCTCTCTGCTCGTTAGGAAAGCAAACCTTCTTTGCTAAGGCAGTCGTAGTGCCGCCTCTCCATATTCAACGGCTCAATGAAAAGGCTCGTGGCCCGCTTCGGCGGCCAAGAACGGCGGACAAGTGTCCCAGCCCCCGCCTCGCTGCGAGCAGCACTATGTATCGTACTCGTGCGTGCTTGTCGCAGAGACGTGTACATAGTACGGGCATTTGCACGGAGTATCGCATGGGGTATTCTGCCCTCTGTGCCTGCTCGCTTTGCACGTAGGGAAATATGCTGAACGATGCATAAGACACCAAGGGGGGCAAATGGGCGCTCCGCCCCGCTGAAACTGCTTCGCCCAGAGTGACTCGTTGGGCGAGTTATGGCAAAAGAACAAAAAAAGAAGGCACCAATAGAATCTGGCCCGGGAGTCCCTTCCGTACGGAGTAATACTACCCAGAGCCAGCAGAAGAAGGAGGAACGGGGCAGGCGGCCCTCCCCTTGCAATCCGTCTCCACGACCAGCGTTTCCTGCTGCATACAAGGGGGGGGGCTAGAAGGGAAATAGGGAGAGCGAATGGCGGCTAGTGGGCCACAGTTTGATGGGGCAAAGCAAGGCCAACCAGCGTTTGGGCGGCTGGCCGCCAGACCTGTCCGGAAGGACCATCTCCAGGGCCGTCTCGAGAGAGAGAGAGGCAAAAGGGCCGACCTAGGCAGCCAGAGCAGCGAGTTTTGATACGCCTGAGACTATTTATCACAGCTGAAACACGGCCATACTTTCAGGGATCGTCGGCCGTTGTGGGTTTCGTCTGAAGGTGGAAAGAATGTGAGGAGAGGAGAAGATGAGCGACGAAAGATGCACCGAGGATAAGATGAGAGAGATGAGATGCAATGACGGGGATTGGGACAAAGCTACGACGTACGGGCTGCGTCTCTGAGCATCTGAGCAAAATGCCTGCGTGTAATAAGACTCGTATTTACCCTGGCCGGCATGCAATGGCTATCCGTACAGTGGGCAGGTTAATTATATCATGTTTCTGTCGACCGCAACTTCTTAATTTGGCCCAGCGTTCCTGGTCGTGGAAGAATAGTAGTCGTACCCTTTGGGCGACAGGGGACGGCGGCCTTTTTTGTCTCACGTTCCTTCGCTTGCCTGGCAGCCCAAATATACGATACTCGTACTCTGTTGGTGCACTGTATCGTGCATAGCAAGATAGCATGTGAGCTGCGCTAACTGCCGCAAGGGATTGCCGGCCATTTGGAGGAGGGCAGCGCAGCGCTCAGGCGTTGTGTTTGTGCTATGCGACCTTTGTGGCCATGTCTTTTTTTCTTTCTTTCCTCTCGAATTGCTCGGCCTCCTGCCAACTGCCACGTCTGACTTGTGCCCCGGCGGATTGCTGTATTCCTGACGTGTGCGAGTGCAGATCTGGCTGATAGCCCAAGGATGCTGACGAATGTGGGCGAAGACTGAGTATTCGTACGGAGTACGTACCGCGTCTGAACGTCCTCCACTATCTCACACACCCTCCTTTGCGTGGCGAGGCCGAGCCGGCCTGGTTGGCTGCCGTCCGGCCGGCTTGTTCTTGCGCCGTACCACGAAAATGTCTAGTGATACCACTTTCCTTCTTCTGCAGCCGGCTCACCCGCTTCGCCCCCTCTCTTTCTCCTCCTCGCTGCACGTGACCTCGCGGACGTGCGATCAGCATTACGGTCGGTTCAGTCAGCGTCTTCCTCGGGCGGGACACGGCTTCTCCGAGCGGATGGAGCGCCGTCGAAGCGCTGCTGGCCTGTGACGGTGATCCCGCCAATCCTCCTTGCCAATAGCGAATGAGGGGGGGGATGAAGATATGAAGGTTTCACCCAGGGATCAGCCCGGTCGCGTATCCCACCCGGGCGTGGACGCCTCATTGTCTCTGCTTGACGTCCACGAGTACGAGTACAGAGTTATTACTCGTATCTTACTATTATTTTCCCTTCCCAGCCCGCCCCCCATATTGTTTCACCTAGCCAGCTGGGCTGCCCCCCCCCCCCCCCCCCCCCCGCCCCCCCCGCGGCTGGCGCCCCGCACCCGATCAGAATATATAATCCCTGTCGTGGTAAAGATGGGGAGTATCAACGGTCCAGTCGG